>JAUTXX010186137.1:0-15189 GCA_032273605.1 Panulirus laevicauda | reverse complement strand
ACGAGGCTGATAGATTATTTGAAAAACAAAAACACTTTATCTACAATCTACTTGGTGATAACAACCAATTGTTTATCTTTCTCAAGGACACGGAAATAATCAAGATATATGGTGGTTCGTTGGTTCGACTCTGTGCCGGAGCTGGTTTCAGGGTGTGGCTGCTTTTCGCTCTGGGCTGGTTGTGTGGTGAGTGAAGCAATTTGTTATTATGCTGCTGGTCTGGATCAGGGGTGGTTTGGCTTGGGTGGGGCTGGTTCCGTTATGGTGTCCAGCTGACGAGTTGCCATAGCTATTATGTAAATTTATATAAGTGTTTCATGTTATGGTGGACTCTAATCTTATCTTTTTCGCAGTCCTTCTGGCAGCTGCACCAGTGGATGCTGTGCCGACTGGGTGGTGTTCGCTGCCACGTCGACACAATACCCACTTACCAACTTTTGATGGCTCCAAGACGGATGAATGTGTGGGTGCAAGTATGTGGTTGATGGAATGTGCTCTGACACCGCTTGCCGAACCATACATCTATTTTGTACTGAATTGTTTGTCATTGATCCAGCCATAAATATACAATTCAAATCACAGTAAAGCGATCATTTTTCCGATTCTCTTTCTGCTCTTAAAGCAATAGGCTCTGAATGTAGATTCCTGTGAATTACAGGGCAATATTATCAACAAACTAACTTCATGCGAGAAATTCTTGATGTAAGTACCTGGTCATTGCAATATATACGACAATGAGCGGGCAGACAGCTTGGCTAAGTCGACCTCAGAACTCGAGGAGGTCGTTCCGATCCCTCGGGAGATTAATCCGTCTTCTGTGGCCAAGTCAGTGGACCAGCCTGACAACAGGAAATATAGGCAAAAAGTGGCGGACTGGCCGACCTCGTACAGCAAGAACAGAAGAGGAGGTCGTGCTGGCCAGCCTCAGAATGAAATGTACTTACACCACCCATCTGCAGCCAGACATGAACAAAAGCTTTCCACCAGTACGCCAACAGTGCGAACAACTCTCCACAATAGAACATTTACTATTACGATGCAATAGATTTCAACATAGGAAAAACTAATAGACTGCTACAACAAGAAAAACATCATTTATGTACTCGGGGATAGCCTGAGTACGATTGAGAAATTGATGGTCTTCCTCGGAGAAAAGGAATTAAACAAGATGTAAGGTGGTTCGTGGGTTCTCTGTGGCGGGGTTGGCCTCGGTGTGAGGCTCCTCCTATTTGGGCTGGTCGCCTGGTGGGTGGATATGTCCATTCACTAGGCGGTCGACTTTGGAGGAAGGTGGGTCATCCAACGGGGCAGCAACGCCATGGGGTCGAGTCAGCGAACCTCCGATTAAACTATCAATTCTATGTGCATGACGTGGTGGAGGACTGTCTAGTGTATCTTCTAGCATTTTTGGGTAAATTGCAACCGTGGGTGCTGTGCCGACTGGGTGGGATTTGCCGCCACGTCGGCTCAATGCCCACAAAATTTTTTTCCTTCCATTATTCATTCTTACCTTATAGAATTAGTCTATACACTTTTTTCTTTTCAGAATAGGTATCTATTCATATATTCAATAGGGTTGCAGGCCTAATGGTCTTCCTTGTAGGCTGAAGGCCGTAAAACCCAACAAACAAAACAGAAATGTTGTCAGGTTGCTACTGACATGTTGTATGTATAAGATATGGAACAGCGAAGAATCATATGAACCGCGAAATATCAATCCATGATTTGTCGCTTCGAACCCCTCCAATGTAGCGGCACGATCTTGGCTTAAAGGAAAGACAGGGTGACTTCTATTCAAAACATTTTGTGTAAAATGTTAGTTTCCTTCACCAAAATAATCAAATAAAGTTACAATCTTATCCTAGTTGAATTTTTCGTGCAAAGGGAGTTAAAATATTTTGCGGGCTGAGAATACCACACACGTCTCCACAACATGGACCACTGTTAATGGCACCTGACCCCCTCCTCACAGTGAAGGTTGGTCGCCCGCCACTATCCACCCACGAGTCAGTCTTGTGTGTACCATCCTCAACCTGGCTTGAACAACTTCCATTCGTCGGTTGGAGAGTGCCACCCTCACACAGCTGCCAAGGTCTGCTCTAATTCTTCGCAGTTTGTTGTCTGTTTCCATCTACTGCGAGGATCATCCTCATAGGTGGGGCTTCCTATGGATGTGTAGGAGAGGAAAACGAGCATCCCAGCAGGCAGCTACATCCGTTGTTGCTTCTTGGTCTGTTCGTACGAATATGAGTAGAGACCGAGCGTAGATATCTTTTAGTGCAGTGACATCAATACAAGCCAGTCTTGGAGCTTCTTCACCACTGGATGTGGTCAGTTTAATGCGTCGATGGCCTTCATAACACAGAGAATCCGAGCAGATAACTATACAGTGGCGCTCTTGTACCTTGGTTACCTTTATAGGTGATATTATGGCCTAACTCAGCGGTGAAGGAGGTAGGCTAACTCGTACAGCCTCCACATTGTTCACCGTCACTATCGGATCTGGAGCCATCAGTGTATATAACTAGTGAACCTGCTGGTTTGAAGTGTGTTCCAAGAATCTATGCCCGATTTCCACTTCGGTGCTTTCCTTCTTCCAGTCCAGTGGGTCTGGACCAGATTGGTCCTTGGTGGGATCCGAGGCGCAGTCGCTGGTAAAATCCTGCAAAGTGTCAGACACACCATACAAATAGTCCCTCCAAAGGACTAGATCGCAACCCTACAACCAGAATGGTTTGTTTAAGATCGTCGGGCCTCTGCCTGTTGGCGGCCCGTGTCCTTGTTTCTATGATTGGCCTTCTGAGATGCAGGCAACTTCTTATGAACATGATGCTAGGCGCGATATTTCATCTGGGAGGTAAGTATTCACCTATGGTCTGGAGCAGGTGTTCCATATGGTTCTTTCGAGTCTTGTAAAGTAGTGAGGCCGCTGGCAGTACATGGTCTTCCTCACTGAACTCAGGGACTCTTGCGCCGAGACTGTCACTTCGCAGTCCAGCATGTAGTGTTCCAGTGGACGCCTTGACGGCTCCTGACAGAAGACGCAGTCTTTTATGACGCCGTTAATGAATATTACGCCAGCTACATTGGTACCCAAGTCGTAGACGCTGTAGATGACTAGGGTTCTTCTTATGCCCCTGTCGTTGTGTGGTGGCTCCAATAACGAGGCCACCATGTACCACTTGGCTGACAGGGATCCGGCATTGTAGGCGTCCAGGAGATTCCTCTTGGTCCGGAGCCTTGCTGGTTTCTGTAGGTGGTGCTTTACTTGTTGCAGGCTCTGGACCATACACCTGGATATTGCCAAAACATGTACTTGCTTTAGCTGCCTCGTCTACTGTCTTGCTCCCCTCGATCCCCACGTGACTGGGGATCCAGTTTATGGTGACGGGACTTCCCTGTCGCAGTACCTCGAAGTTGAGAAAGGATCCAGGCGACAAGCTTAATGTTGTCCTTTGGGAGGCTGTGTTGCAGCGCTTGCACTGACGACTAGGAGTCCGTGTGTATTATCACGGGCTTCGAGTGAGTGGTGGCTGGGTGTTCCAGGGCTTTGGAGATGGCTACCTGCTCCGTCTGTGGTGTGGAGCGGCCATCTGACAGCCTTCATAGGAGAACGCCACCCCCAACCTTCCCTCATCTGTCTGGTCCAATGGCCGTAAGTGAAGTAGGCTACTGCAGGTGTCTCGGTGGCTCTCAAAGTCAGTCTTCTCAAGTCTTCCCGCTGGAGGCTGGACTTCTCATCTCCCAAAAATATGACCGCGAAGGTGGCTGGTGGAGGGTTCCATGGAGGTGGTACTCTATACAGGTGGTGTATCCTCCGTCTCCTATATGGACGCCGCCGCTTGAAAGACTTGGATGGCATTGGCCGCCTCGCGCGTCCAAGAGGTTCCTCGCGATCTTTTCTAAATGGTGGGCGGCCAGGACTTTTGCCTTCAACCACTGGCATTCGTGGTTAAGCGCTTGGCTCGTCTAGCCTGTAGATTTTAGCTAGAGTCGCCGCTGTCGTCTGCTTGACTCTTGCTAGGGGTCTTGCTTGACTCTGCTAGGGGGTGGCAGCCCAGTCTCCATCTGCAGATCCTGGTCCACATGGGAGCTCCCAGCATGGTCCCGAGTGCATCATTCTGGACGACCGTGTTGGTCTTCTCTCGGGCCAATGAGTGCTGGAGCTCAGTAGTCTACCAGCGAACTGATGTCGGTGGTGTAGCATGTCTTGAGCACCTCAATGTTAGCTCTGGGAGAATATGAATCTCTTATATATTATAGGAAATATAGTTCACACATTCTTGATGTAGTCGTGGAGGTGGTTTTCTCCAGTCTGTGCACGTAAGGATTGTGCTAAGGAAGATCGGGAGACCCAAGAGCAGGCAGATCTTTGGAGCTACGTTGTGTACAGGATCCAACGTTGAGAAACATGTATGACCAATATGCATCACATCCACAGTACATATTGCTACGGACTAACGCTTTGTTTAGCCGTAGTAACTTTGCTTTGTGTGGTCTGCCCTCCACTTTGTGTGGGAAAGTAGGCACAAGGTTCCGAGCGATATTAAGACCAAGTTGTTTGATATGAAGCACCACTTTTGTCTTGGATCAAATATTATACCCAGTAACTTGACCTTAGGGAACTAGAGTGGATTCAGTCCTAAGATGGTTGGCTGGAAGGTCTTCATTTCATGACAGTTCACTGCCACATTTTTGTTTGAAGAGAACTTGTACCCGTGGTATGTGGCCCAACGAGATACTGGATTTACTGTAAACATTATTGTACGCAAACTAAACTTCCTCCTGGGCAATACAGCGTAAAGTCACGTACATACAGACTACAGGAGACGCCCCTATGGTACAGCTTTGACAGTGTCGTCGTTGGCAAGAATAGAAAAGGCCACATATGAGGACACTTCCGAGCGGAACCCCTTCTATCTAGCTCCAGATGCTGTTCCTCGCTGAACCGTGAACTTCCTGCATGCAAGGTTGTTCTGGAGGAAATGCCTCCCGTTAGCCAATGCCATAGAGCTTCCTCAAAATGCCAAGTGGCTTCCATGTGGTATCAAGAACTTTTTTCTATGTCCAAGTAAACTACCACGGGTTGATACCGCTGAACGGAGCTCCTCGTCTGAATTTCTAATGTAAACAGGGAGTCTGTTGTAGATCTCTTTTTTCGAAAATCCAATTCGAAATGGAGATCAAACCACCTCTACGAACCACATCAGCCTAATACTAACCATTTATTTCACGGAGTCTGCAGACAACGTGAGCGTTTGCAGATGTGAGGTAGTGCAGCATCCTGGCCAGCCTTGGGAACCTGGACAATAGTAGTTCCTTCCATGTTGTTGTCAATGAGTGATGGAGGTCAGTAGTATACCAGCGATCTGATGGTGGCGGTGTAGTATGTATCGAGCACCTCCATGTTAGCCCCAGCGGCTGGGCTAGTCAGCGATCTCATGATGTTTCCTCTGTTTACTCTTTTGTCGGAGATACTGAAGCTGCGTCCTGAAGCAGAGGTTTCGGTCAACCCACACTCCAAGACACTGGTGGGTGTCGACCCAGGTTACCGTAGTTTCCTGGATGGAGAGCTTCCTGTCTGGCCTCCTCGTGGAGCAGAGGGCCATCGTCCTTGTTATGGCAGGGTTGATCTTGAGACCCAGTCTGTTGCAATCTAAAAATGCTCGGCAGAGTCCTGCATGACAGGAAGACGTGCCAAGTCAGTGTGGTCTAGTATACAACACACTATCCCACTAACTGGAATGCCATGCACCTTTGGAGTTATCAGAAATTGGTCGTTTCCATGCGTGGCTTCCAATGTGAAGCACAGTTCAGTGTCAGTTGAACATGAGGACAAGTCAATGTTGGAGCAAGTCCCAGTCAGAATGAGGAAGTTTCTTTAAGAATCAATGATGATTATAGAGCAGCCTCCTGTTCTCAACCAATACCATCACAAGACTTCCGCTGGCCGTGATCGCAGTGGCCCCTCAAACGAGGCGACCATTCAAATCGCCCAAGAGTAAGACCGCGACAACTGCTCCAGCACATTCGCCAAACTCACACTGTCTAGGTAAGTTAAAGGAAGGTATTTGTATGCATCAGTGTATGGCCTGGTCAGGCCAATCCTCACTATCATAACCTGCACTGCTGACTGCAGGGGAACAGGATAGTGAGGAATGTCCTGGCCTGCCATAACTGCAACCCCTCCACGAGGTCAGTTACCACAGGTACAGGAATGGGTGGGGACTGAGGTTATTAGATGTCGCCATTCTTCCCATATAGCGTTCACTACCATACACTTCCACTGCGTCAGGGAAGTCCATTCCCTGAGGCTAATACGGACGTAATAAGTAGCGTGTCCTCTACTTACACATAATTTCAGGCTGGTGATACAGTTGGGATATTTTCCCTCTTCCCGAGTCCATCAGACGACACTGGGAGATGATGCTGGTGTCCATCTCCCTCAGCGATGAGTGCTGTATAGTGGAAGCTCCAACTGAAGGGATCTCTCTCTCCACCATCGCAAGGGAGTGTATGGAATCGGAATGCTCTCAGTGGAGCCTCCTGTGGGATCTCTACTGGTGGTAGTAATTTTGTTTATGTATCACGTCTGTTAGGCCCATTCTTAACAAGTGCCACTGGGCATTCAAGGGCTTCTGCATCCTTTGTGTCCGTGGCGCAGGTTTAGATGTTTGATTGTGGGAGGTGGTGAAATCGGCTTATGCTTTGGCGCTTGTGCTTGCCCTGAACGCGTCGAGTCCTCTCGTTCAGTAATACTTTCATCTTGAGGAAATAGGGTGGATTCTGCATTTTTGGAAGGTTCTTTTTCCTCTTCAATAACTTCAGGGAGGTTTAGTCAGTCCAAGTTATAATGCGTCTAGAAAATAATAGTTTCCTTGCCTCGCTGAAAGTTAGTTTTCCTTCAGTTTTGACTTACGACCTTTCCAATTCGTAAAAATTGCATCCAGTCAGATGATACAAGTCCTTCTCCACAGATGACACACTTGAACACTAGCAAGATTCTCTCTCCAATTCCGCTCAAGTGATAAGATCATCTTCCTCCGAGCGACAGGATTTACCCATGCGGCCCATATCTCTGGCATCTGAGGCAGCGTTCAGGGAGAATGTACATGTCGATGGACAACCATCACCTCCTATGCTGCCATGATCTCATCAGGCGATTCCTCGCTGTCAAATGTAATGGTTGTCCGCCGTTACGTACGTCCGTGTTGGAGGATTGGGCTCACAGGTCGGAACTGCTATAAGTCCAAGTCCGGCCGGTCCTGAGTCTGTGGTCTTGGTGTCTCGGTGATGCCCTTTCTAGGAGAGGAATGGCGATGGGTTGTTTAAGTTAATCCTATGGAAACAAGATGTATCAGTGTCTTCATATTGTCTCAGCATTTACGCTAACCGGACCAGCACGACTGAATTTTCAGAGAACCATCCTATACAAAACCGCCTGTTCATACCAGAAGCAAAAATGCATTAGTCCTTCAGGTAATTACGGTTGAGGGGCGAATCGGAGAGTTGGCCGGGAGCTGAATACCATTGGTTGCCACTTCGGGATCCACAGACAACCTCTAACGATTCTTTTATCATTAAGAAATGATCCAATTCTCTTCAGGTGTCCCACCAACCACCACAGCCTACAACTGACTTGAACTGATAAGACCCCCAAAATCGTATATCGTTTCTTTATAACTCCAAACAGAATTTTGACAACTGAGGAAACATTATTGAAATTGAAAGTACAATGGTTGGCTTTTCATTCGTGGACTGTACAAAGGAGACATAGGAATCTCCAATGCACAATCCACAAAATATCACCAAACACCGCAACCACGTGGGGGTAACCTGCCTTACGGGGATGGTCATGGTTTGGGAGAGTCTTAAAGGTCCTCGAGTGTCTGGTCGGGAGGCCAGCCATCTTGTACATTCTGAAAATTGGCGGACTCGCCGGGACCTTATGCAACAGGTAGGATGGATGTATTATGGCTTTTGTTTATAGTTAGTGCTTGGTGGACCTTACTTATGGTCATAGTGAGGACCTGTCGTCAATAAAACCAGTCCTCACAGATGTCTGTATATCCATCTTTATCATGATATGGGAGCTGAATATGACCTGGTCAACGTGAGGGAGGACAATGCTTGAAGCTCTGTAAAGCACTTCAGTAAGACACATGTACAACATCTGCATCGAAAGGCGAGGCTTCGCCGCGCCCCTCGTAATCTACTACTGTTTTCTCTCTTGCTGTAAGTGTAGCTCCTGCACTCCAGGACATAATGCAGCAGGGATGTGTTGGTAAACTTATAATAATTACCTGAGAGTTGTCCCGGCTCATGAAGTTGCCAGTAGCAGACATACCTAAGACGAAGTCGGTGAAGACATTCTCTCCTGGATGGCGCTGCTGGTTCGGGAGTGGTTGGTAGTCAGCGTCTTGGGTGTACCAGGACAACAACAACGACTAAAGGTGATATGCTAGTGCAGGACTCTTCTATCGTCACACCTGATGATGGCCTCCATCTGGCTAAGGCTCTGGTGGCACACTGCTGGTGGATGACTTCTGTAACCACACCTGATGATGGCCTCAAGTAGCAGAGACCTTGATGGCACACTCCTTCTGTAGGACTATCACCACACCTGATGATGGCCTCCGTCTAGCTGAGGATCTGATGGCACACTCCTCCAGTAAGACTATCATCACACCTGATGATGGCCTCCGTTTGTCTGAGGCTCTGGTGACACACTGCTGGTGGAGGACTTCCATCACCACACCTGATGATGGCCTCCATCTGACTGGGCTCTGGTGACACTACTGGAGGAGGAGACCCCTCCAATCACCACACCTAATGATGGCCTCCGTCTGGTTTGAAGCTGGTCAGCGATGTGGATCACAGCTTGCTTGCCTTCCTGGGTGTAGGAATGAGCTGAATGTCAGCCACATTCCAGGAGGATGGAAGGCTTTTGGTCCATCAGATTGCACTCGTAATGTTACGAAGTATTGGTGTGTCCTTCGAGGACGGAGTTGTTACATGTGGTGTGGGTGACCCTGATGATGTCGACAACACTGTCTCTCCCTCCGCCTGACGACTCTCAACCTCCTCCATGAAATACATTTATCAAACAAGGCCAGCTGTCTCCCTGGCTCTATACAGACGAATCCTTACGAGGTCTACTTACACCCTTTCCTGAAATATTCAGATGGGCAGATTCTAGCCCTATAAACTTCAAAGTCAAGTCCACAATAATTGAGCTTTCTAATTCGGCCCGATGTTATCTCACTATGTTCTCTTTCCCTTTTATAAAGGCCTTACTTCATTATCTGCTCCCGACTACTGTATACTCCCGCCATTAGATACACCACGTAAGAGTAAGCAAGTCATTGCATCGTATGTGTGTGTGGCCGTGGCTGGCAACACAAAGTTGAGCTGTTGTGAGGTTTGCCGTCTCGCACAACTAACTTTTGCCTTGTCACTTCTCTCCAAACAGCTACCTTCTGCCCCTCTCATGAAAAGGCAGGTTCATAATTTCCTCATGAAAATTGGGATTACTTAACCTCTTCTCTGTATCTCTTCAGACCTTTTCAAAACATTTAATGCGTGGCCTCTGTGAAGACTTCTGTCAGTGACCACACACACACACGCTAAATACACTTATACAGTGGCGACTCAACACTGCCTGCATTCCTCCACATCTTTCAATTCTGCTCCTTCTTTCACTCGAACTACATCTGGTACCAAAACAACTACCTCAATAAACTCGAGACTTGATCAGGATATCTCAAGTGGGGAAGACGAAATCTGGTCAAGTTTAATGCCTCCAAAATCTAACTTTCTATCCATCTCTATCGAAAATTCCTCAGCTTTCCTCTCGCCTTTGACGATTCTGTAATTCCACCCTTTGACTCAATATACAGTCCTAGTACACTAATATCCACATCACGGAAATTGCTGAGGCTGCCTCAAAGAAACTGGGAGTCCTGTTTAGATGTCAATTTCTTTTCTTCTGAACTGTTGTTCCGTTTATACGTAGGTTCGAGCCGTTCGTGTAACAGTCAAAAGCGGTCTTGCTTATAACCTCTCCCAGGCTTACTTCAAAACTTGACCCGCTTTCCCGGCACCACAAAGGTGGTCCATTTTCCCCTCTTATATGGGTATTACTTTGGTTTTTGATCCAGAGAGCGTGTGGCCCTACCACTAGCTGAACCTGGCAGCACTCGGCAAGTTGCCGTGTCACAGGATTACTGTTAGACCGTTGGGAACACAAGGGTGGGCCGCTGTGATAACCGTTTCTTTCCCTACACCTCGAAGCTTTGGAATTATACCCTTTCAAGTCTTTCCCAATAACTCTGACCTGGCACATTTGAGGACAAGTTTTCATTTCCTCCAAAACTAGTACAAATTTTCCCTTATATCTACTTTTAACAACTTTCTCAATATTTCAACTAAGGCTCAACCTTGATGTGGACTTTCGTCCGCGACTGGAGTCTCCAACGTAATTTACATATATATCCAAATAAACCTACAGGAAACGGAGATGCAAAGCTTTCGTCGGTTTCTTAAAGACACCTTCAGGGTACAGTATTAATGATGAATTAGGTTGAGTATGATCCACCAACAAAATTGTTACCCAGATGAACTTAGAGAAAGTGCATAACTAATGCAAAAAAAACTCTGGTGGCAACTTTAATTCAAAAATAGATTCTCTCCCTACCAAATAACCTCAAACTTTTGCCGGCAGTGGACATGACCAAGAATTTAACCTTCAAGTGTTGGTATTTACTTATAAAACAGTACGAAACCATCTCAAAGAATAGCCCCACCATGAATCATACTGGAAGTGTTTATTGTGTCCCCTGTAAATCATTTGGCAAGTTATACTCAAGTCAAACAAGCAAACTTTTACAGAAACGTTCGAACAGGACGTGAATAAAGTGCTTTCTATTCACACGAGAATCCATATCATCCAAAATATCTTGAAATCTATCCTACCATATCCATTTATCCACATCCCGTAGGGAAAGACTAATAACTGAATGTTGTATTCTTAGAAATGTAAACTCTTGAAATCTAAACGAAGGAATGAGCAAAACTGATAATACTAACATAACATTAAGTAAAGATCCGCAAATGAAGCAAGCTTTCAGTCAATGTAAATACTGTGGTTGAGGCGAGGGGGCGACTGTGTGTAACCTTCTCTCCCGCCCATCTACGGCTGAACTCAGGTCACTTACCCCAGATACCATAGGTCCCTTCTTGCCTCTAAACATAACCAAACACCGATACTGTACAACCCGTTGCCCCAAGATGTCGAGAGAAATGGACGAAAACATGGCCTCTCGTCTTTTGTTTCCTGTGGGTATATTTGGATCTATATATATCGCCGTTTTCCCGCATACAAGTAAGCGTCAACATGTAAAAAATGGCCTCATTTGCTTATATCCATTCTCTGTTTGCCATGCATAATTCCGGAACCACAGTCCTCTACCTACAGACCTTTCTTCAGCTTCCCCTGACCACTTCCTAATCTATGATGCATCCCCAGTGACAGAACGTCTCCTACTGTGCACAATATCCTTCCAATTCACTGTCTCGTATGCGACCAACACATGTGAATGAAGAATGGCACCTCCCATCGCCACAACATATAATTCAAAGTTGATTGACACTGTTTAAGGGGGATAGCGCGAACGCAGTCCCCCACTGTAAAAATTACACACTCGAGTTAACCACTTTTGGGTTAATCGCAAGGGTCAGCGCCACCTTAGTGCAATGGTGAGCCTCGCCCTGGGAGAACCACCTTTATGATCATGGTATCTCCTGTGCCAGGTAAGTATGCTTATCCAACAAACATCTGCACCCACACCAAACCCTACTGACTACCATCAAAAATATTCTGTTCTTTTATGTAATTACATCAAATTTTTAGATATTTTACCCAAAACTTTCAAATATTTGTTGCTTACTTCAAATATATTTTTACTCATAATTCATAAAGCTCAAGTCACTGCAATTTTGAAACTAAAAGAAAATTTTCATTTGCGTCCTGTTAAATACTAGCACCCGATATAAACACCACCCTACACATGGAACTAAAACAACCCGTTACACTGCGTCCCACACAGGCAGACCAGTGCCAATAAACAATACTATGAAAACACACACCCGACCTGTGCCAGTAATGACATCCTGAGAAAGCACACCAGATTACAGATTACGAATCATACCTTTTTTTTTTTTATCCCTACCAATGGATTTTCGACATTTTGCATGCGAGTACCATTTAAATGAGAAAACAATCCTCCACTAATGTTGTAAACGATCCATTTTTTTCTGAAAAATTCTTATTTATATGCGTTATGGTCATATCAGTTTTTGACCCCCTTTTCCAAGGTTTTGTTCAAAATGTTACATTTGTTTGGAAACTCGAAGCAAAACTTTGTCCCAAACTATTTTCAGCTGTGCACATTTCTAAAATGGCAATGAAAATAAGGCAAGTTATATGGAATAGAACATACTCCAGTACTTCTTTCCAGTTTTGACCAGTGTCTCAAATCTATCTTTTATCCCTTTCAAGTATACATTACAAGGTAAGTACTTCTACATTTCTAATTACAACTGGAATATGCCTTTATTACATACTTTTCAAGCCAGCTGAACTTTTCTGGCAGGTCCTTACAAAACAAATGCTAATAGCCCAAACATAACCGTAAAACACACTGGATCTACAAGTTTTGAGACTTGGAAATTCTCCAAGAAGCATTTATGACCCCAGCTTGAATATTCTATCCTCAAGGTATTAGCATCTGCAGTAAATAAAAAGGCAAAAATATCTTAGGTATACCTGACAGGGATAAGAGACGAGCCGAGGCACAGAATAGGAAACTGAAATTACTCTAAAACAAATTATATACATTTTTTTAAGACAAAGTCTTGAAGACTGCCCAATACATCGACTGTTACATAACAGAATTTCATTAAAATCAACGAGGGAGGGGTAATTCCCAATGATCTGATATGAAGTGTTCCACAAAGGATGCAAGACAACACAAGGATCAAACTGTTTACCGAGGAGGGCAACGCCATGAATCGACATGGCTCAGGCCGCTCTCCCTCAACCACACCGTAAGTAGACCAAGAGACTTGCACAGGCATACGAGCTAACGGAACAAAGAAGATACACTTCCGGAGAAAAAGAAAGTATACATAGAAATATCTGGCAAAAGGTCTTTCAAGATGAGGATACACTTCCAGGGAAAAAAGAAAGTATACATAGAAATATCTGGCAAAAGGTCTTTAAAGATGAGGATACACTTCCAGAGTAAAAGTAAGTATACATAGAAATATCTGGCAAATGGTCTTTCAAGATGAGGATACACATCCAGGGAAAAAGAAAGTATACATAGCAATATCTGGCAAAAAGTCTTCCCAGATGATGTCAATATCCCTCCCACCACAATAGTAAAGGATTTCTCCAACACCACCACATAGAATAACACCTTCTGCTAACGCAGACACACAGGATAAACAGTGATTAATACAAAATTCAGCGGCGCAGAGGAAATACGAATCATCAGATCATTAAAGAGAACTTGTCAAAGTGGAATAAAATATTACTCCAAAACTTCCCACCCTCTGCAGTTACCAGACTCGCAAACATCCTTAACTCAACCCTATCAGCAGGCTATTTCCCAGATACTTAGAAAGGCTCATTAATACGCCGAATACCACCAAAACATAGATAAAATCCTTAAGTAAGAACTCATTCTCAGCCAATATCCCTTACCGAAATCCTAGGCAAACTTCTTGAAAGATTAGTTAATAAAAGACTGCGTAACCATTTGGAATGGAATGACGTACAATAAATCAGTTTAGATTCAGATACGAAAGGGGAACAACAAGCAATAGTACTCACAACAGAATTGATAGCACAAAAAGACGGGAGACCGTGCCAAATAATATCAAGACATCACGAAAGCTTTCGATCTAAAGTCTGCAACTTAGGCTTGAAATATAAAAACCTTGACCTTAAACTATCTATAACCATAGAAAAACAAGTTATTTCCTAGACGACAGGGAGGCAAAGATTGGCAATCACAACGGCAACCTTTTGACTTACAATCCGGAGTACCCCAGAGGAGTGTCCTCTCCCCAATACACTTCATATACACCAAAGACATACCCAAATCATCAAAAGGCCTCAACATTTATTGTGCTGATAACAAATAGTTAGATATCTTGGGAGATCGAAAGAAATGAATAAAATTTCATTTCCAATTTTGACATCATTAACAAATTCCAGCGAGCTCGTCATGCAGGATCTTCTGCGAAAACAGTGTTGGGTAGTCCGATAACATTTTGTTCTTGTAGAAATGTAACAATTTTATCTATCATTTTCTCCACATGGAATACCTTGTACACACTAAACATCCCTTTACAAAATTTTTCTCAACACATGGAAATCTTAAGTCTCCCCGGAGGGAATGGGCCAATGCCGGAGATACTGCAATACCAGGACGATACCCGACAAAGGTGGAGCAAGCCCCTAGCTCTTGGCCATGATCAAAAATCGAGTTAAGAAACAGACGAAATCAAAAGATTCCATTTTCTACACCCAACTCATGACTGCTGATGACTTCAAGCTGTCTCAATTCAATAAAGGCATACCAATACATTTTTAGGTATACTTTTGTATGCATCAAAGAATAAAATCTGTATCCTACATTGGTCTGGCTTTAGGAAGATACAAGCTTTTTAAAACGTTAAGGCGACTTCATATGATATTAAAAATTAAAGTCAAAGATATCATTTTCAGAATTCCATTACTTAGCTCATTTTCAATTTTTGTAAAGAAAATGCGATAAAAAAATCTTACTAATGAGTGTAAACACCAAAATTTTTAAAGTAAGACCGATTGTTTAGTTTGACCCTTTTACACAAAAGTACATACACACAATCACAAGAAATTACTAGAGTGGGGGGTATTCGTTATCAACTCTACTGGGGAACAAAACGAACAAAAGCCGTACATTTGTTATTAATGTGAAATGATGACAGTTGTGTGAAAGACGTTTACACCATAATATAAAGTTATACCTGCCAACACAAGTGTAGGAAGGAAAACGTTGATCACCGTATAGCTGGGGTGAGAGGGAGACTCCTACTTTTCTTCACGTCTCAGTTTCACTTATTGAAACTATATACTAT
>JAUTXX010186027.1:2308-15191 GCA_032273605.1 Panulirus laevicauda | reverse complement strand
GAGAGAGCGAGAGAGAGAGAGAGAGAGAGAGAGAGAGAGAGAGAGAGAGAGAGAGAGGGGTCAGTAAAGGTCATTATCCTGGAAGTTGACATTTGAAGAGCACGGCAGCCACACCTGGGTGGAGGGTCGGCCTCCTCCAACACGCACCATCATCATTTCATATTTTCCCTGAAAGTCATAAAAAGTCACAACACCCTAGCCTCTGGATCACAACTGCACGACAGCCTACAACTACACGATCTACAACCTCCAGGATCGTGAACAAGGGGCCGGTATAACACCCTGACTCACACTGTCACACAACACCCCGCCAGACCCACCATCATGACTGGCCATCTTAGCCAGGTATGACCCGGCCGCTGGTACCCACACCACCCAGGACCACAGGGCTCCTGCTGGGAGTCATGCATCACACCGTCTACAGCTGCCACACACGCCTGCCTACCATGCATCGTCTACAACGCCACGGCCAAGCTTCAACTCACGACAACTCATGCTGATGATCTGGGCGAGGCCCTTGGGCACCACCACCAGGTACTTGAGGACGCTGGAGAGGGCCATGGCGACGCTGCGGCCGCCTCCCTCCGCCATCCTAGTGAAGTTGTTGACGAGCGTCGTCGGCAGGACTCGAGGTGCGCGCGGCCCACCCTGCGCCAGAGACAGCCAGCCACTGTACCACACCCACCACAGACCCCAACACCCACCACAGACCCCAAGGCTATATGATGCTCACAGAGCCTTTATGATGCTCACAGACAAGGGGGGTATAGTATTTGGTAAACATATGATTGTCCAAGACAATCGCATGTTTACCAAATGGCGTCCTAGCTTCGTCTCTTCGTTGTATATCAACTGACTGTTATATTTCTCTCTTGATTATGTGATTATTACACGAAAGTGCACTTGGTAACTTATCGTGTTTCATTTTCCTCGTGGACTCTTATTGTAAGGATAATGTTCCCATCAGTAGAACGTCTGGTGTGTGTGTGTGTGTGTGTGTATGACTATGTCCTTGGGGCTGGACCACTAATACCTCACACACAGTATAACACGAACAGCAACAACGCACCCTCATACCAGCGATCGATTTCTGTGGCACACCACAGTGTTAGCGAATATCCTGATAAGGGTGTTAGTATATACTGAATCTGGGTCTTGGCTACCGCTTCATCAAATATGATATCACACAAGTGTTCGATCAACGTCCTGTGGGACCCTCGTCACGTGACGTGGGGCGGGTGGCGTGTATGGCCCGAGCGTGTCCGCCCGGCCTACCAACACGAGATCTCCCGTTCGATAACAACTTAACGGAACAACCTAAGACACGGGGCCCTGGATAGGGTTGTGATCCACTCCCAGGGATCTGGTCGAGTATCAGTACCTGGTTAGGGCCATGGTCCAATTTCAGGGATCTGGCCCAGTATCAGTAACTGGTTAGGGCTATGGTCCACTATCAGGGTTATAGTCAGGGTCTTGGTCCATTACCGGAGCTCTGGTCCACTGCCAATCAAAGCTTCAGTTAGGTCTTTAGCCGGAAATGGGGTCCAGCAACAGGTCTCCGGTCAGGGTTGTGGTCCAGTATCAGGGCTCTGATCTAGTAATAGTGCTCTGGTTAGGGTTGTGGTCCAGTATCAGGGCTCTGGTCTAGTAACAGTGCTCTGGTTAGGGTTATGGTCCAGTATCAGGGTTCTGGTCAGGGTTGTAGTCCAGTATCAGGGCTCTGGTTAGAGCTGTGGTACAGTAACAGGGCTCGTCAGGGTTGTGGTCCGGTAACAGGACTCAGGTCAGGGTTGTGGTCCAGTATCAGGGCTCAGGTTAGGGTTGTGGTCCAGGATAGGGGCTCAGGTCAGAGTCTTGGTACATTTTCAAGGCTCTGGTCAGTGTCAGGGTCCAATAACAGCGGTGTAGCTAACGTAATAAAAACAAAATAATAATAATAAAAAAGAAGCGGTTCGGAAGAACACAATTCGTTATTGTAAGAATGATGAGAAATTAAAACAAATTAATTCCAGCTATGGAGAATAAAGTCTTAAAGTGTTAAGAACGATTTTAGAATGAGGCAGAACACTAAGATGTAAAGTGATAAGAAAACGGTGACAGTGAACAGGTTATTCGGAAAAGTCGAAAACACAATATTAGAACTCCATCGTGAAGAACTTGTGAGGCCTGCCGGAGTCTCACAGTCACCACCATCCTGTTGAGGAGGTCACCGTTGAAATACATCATGAATCACATCGAGGGAAACTGTAATCATGCTGTGAGTCACGAGTTCGTCATGTTCTTAGATATTTGCTGCACTACCCATGCACGACACGGTCGCGGGGCTCGAGCGCCAGACAACTTGTAAAGCCTTCGTCTCCCACACATCCCCTGACCTACCAGCCAGCCCCACAACACAGCCCCCTCAGGCCCACAACACGGCCCAAGCCCCAACAGCCAAGCCCTACAGCCCACCACCATGGTGCTCCGTCCAGCGCCGTGTGCCTCGAGCAGGGAGCCGTCAGCCTGGGGAAGCCCGCTCCCCCGCGCCACCAACACCAACTAACTCGCTGCGTGACAGACTGCTGAGGCAGGTGGCAGGGAGGGAGCGTGGCGGCGGAGGCTGTTAGCTGGGTCGTCACAGCATGTCAGACACGGTTATCGGCCTTCCCTCGGTGTGTCCAGACTGTACATGCAACCGCTCCATTAGCTACAGTGCACCTAAGGTAAGGACAGATAACAGGAGACCTGCTGGTCCATCTGATTTCTGACCTAGACTGTGGCAGAAACAGGAGAGTAAAGGAGAGGCTCCCTATCCACCCACCTATCCCTCTGGCAAAGCTGCCGGCGGAGACAAAATCTGGTGTGAACTGAGATATTGGTCTCTCTTGATGGATCAGCAGTAAGCAACAAAACTGGTAATTTAACAGGCCCTTGAAGCTTTTTGTGCCCCATCTGGCACACTGGACATAAGATTTCCCACCACCAAAGATGTCATTTAGGGAGACGAGGATGATACAGTAGCATCTGCCCGGATCGTCAGGCGAGATCCACGTGATGGTTGGAGAGAGTTTGGAGGAACAGTGAGCCTCTTGGTAGGTCTTACTAGTTTATAACGAGCAGTTTAAACCAGCTAGTGACCAGGACATGATTGGCACCTTCCAAAAACATCAAAAGATACATCATAATGGGTCAAGAATGCATTTGACTCAACTGAGAGGATGTATGATCTTGATCGAGTCTATGTAAAGGGAGACGATATCAAAAGTAAGACAGAGGATGTCGTACGATTGAACCTTTCTTGGAATAGTGACCCATTTCTGCCACTGGTACACACAAGTATTTATCATATAACCAAACATAATATGACCAATTTCCAGGGACCAAATTACGAACTATCTTTGGTCTGGAACGGCACTGAAGGATCCATTTTACCAAGGAAAGGAAGCTGGACGTATTGATAGCCGAATCGTTATTGTGTATTCCAAAGATCTAGATTTATCCTAGCCATAACATTTCATTTCTATCTACAGCCAGTCCTCTGCACAATGGAGAACTAAAACCTGTATGCAATCAACAATTAGGGAGGAAAGGTTAGCAGTTAACATGTTCAGTGCATGGGAAAAATAGTACATAGTGTAGTAAGATGTATGTCGATGTCTGGGAGACTGATGTAGCAAAAACACTGCGGAAAAACATCTTTTCTTTGGTTAAAATTTTTTTGATATCAGACTTCGTCAAAGAATTTCATTTCATCACTACTTGGACATTTCTGATGGCTTGCACTTTGTTGTTCGGGTATATTTTGGTTACCTTCCAGGCCTTCTCTTCATGATGAAGATCGGGCAACAGACATACTCTTGTGGCAGAATGACGTAGTTTATGGCAATCATGCAGATTATCGTGACAACAATGATTTAACTTTTGTTTGAAGGCGACGGAATAGCTTCCCATACATTAACCCCAACCAAAAGACTATTTCATCACATGTCGACAAAAAGAGTAAATTTTGCTTTGTTTCCCGTATAATAGTTTTCTCTTAAGTCAACGTTATATACAAAGAAAACAGATATTAGCCTTTTGACTGGGAAACTTTAATATATCACTCATAAGTTGGAACTGAAATTTATATCTAGTGCACAGTTCATAGAAAGAGTATAAAGAAAGATGTTAGTTTGATTTATTAACATGAACATTCCTGCAGATGGCAGAGAACAGGGACGAAGTCAGAATATGTATGAAAAATTGTTTCGTTGAGTTGTGGTTCTTGCACGATCATAAACAGCCGGGAAAGGACCCATTGGTCTATTGCTGTTTGAATTCCTTTATATACCTTTATATCTGAAAAGTATTTATTTACATTTTGACAAGTTTCTTGCTTAAGTTACGTTTTTTTTAACAAGTTTCTTGTTTGATCTCATTTTGTCCTAATTTCCACGACTCCAACAATATCAGGTGCGTGTTCCCTCATACGGTCCTTGAATCCCTGCGTTTTTACCATCAACTCTCAATCTCTCAACATTTGTGTACATTATTCTCGGTCTTGACCATCTCTTGACCTCTTTGTAGTGCTGTTGGGTCTGCTTCGTCCTCATGCCTTATTTTGCTTCTCCATTTTTTTTTCAGCTTATGACTGTATTCTTTGTTTTTTCTCTCCTCCTTTGATGTATCATATTTGATGAGTACCACAGTGAATTCCAACTTGGGTGTGACTGGAATCTGCCTACTCGAATTTACACCACGAATGAAAAGTCACTTTTGGTGAGATTGTGTCACTGGGAATTCAGTCTCGTCAATGACATGCTCACTCCAAGGAGGCCTACATGTTGTTGCTAATTGAAGTAGTGCAGTACTTGGCAGCAGGATCCCTTAGAAAGGCTCTGAGGAGGACTAGGACTCTCATAAAAGTTGGTCTTGAGGTAAATATGAAAGAATGAATTCCAACTTGTATTTATGTTTCCAGAGGCTAAGTGTATGTGTAAACACTGACATGGCTAACATTCCCAGGAAAGAAGTATCTTCAGGTTTTTGTGATGCATCAGCAAACTGATTATATAACCTACATGAAAACAGAAATCACTTGTGGATGCTGTTAGTTCAGACAACCTTTACTGTTGTCCTTAACATTTTTTTTTTATTTAAAGGAGCGACATCCACGAAGAAATTCTAAAGGAACATCCAAAGGCACTACACAGCAACCACACTGACGACTTTACCTGTCCCCAGTTGTAGAGATTGAATTTGTTTTTCTTGGAAGTGTTCGAAACAATGTCGTCAAACTTCCCTGGAATGCCATCCGTCTTATCCCGAGGAAAGCTCAAGCTAATACCCTCAATGGAGAACTGCTGATCTTGATGACTTGCTGGGGAATCTCTGACAAGAATGAGACTAGGATCATCCCATATTGTATCCTTCACCACACTTAACCCACAAGGGTTAGTACCTCTCCAGCATGAACTCCTACTTTAGGACGACTAGTCTCTCTAGCTGGCTGAAACGTACCTCTTTCCTCAATATGAGTCTCGAGAGTCACCATCTTAGTATTCAAGTTAGCTGTTCTACCAGTTTCTGCTGCTTCCTTCTTTTCTAGATGCTCTGTCTTTGTGCTGTCCTTTACCTTACGCTTGCATGCCTTCAGCTTATTGTCTACACTCTCTAACGCCTCACATTTATCTTAATTTTGTAATCTCTTACTCTGAAATAGACCACTAAACATACAAGCTTTGTACATATCTTCCTCTTGTAGCTGCAGGTCGTTCGTTCGTGTATTCCTTCTCCAGGCATGACAGCTGAAGCCATGTGTGGTCGCCACATTTGGCCATACAGAGTAACCTGGGGAAGCACGAGAGACGTCCACCCTCGACTGAGGTAGGAAAGCTCCCAAAGCCTCATTGAGAGCCAAGCATCACCGACCAATAAGCAATGCTGAAGACGACCACTAACGTTGGCACGACGAACGTGCGGACGACCCTGAGGAGTGCGTCAGGTCTGCCAACACCAGTAGACTTGTTTGCAAACATGGCAGGCTGGACGGTCCGCACCATACTGTTCTCCAGGTGTTCAACCACAAAGTGGCAGGTGATGACGAAGAAGAGAAGCAAGATGCACGAGAAGAACCAGACATCGATCATCTTGATGTAGGCGGTGACGGGGAGGGCATCGGAGGTGTTGTTGAAGAGCGTGTACAGCACCAGTAGGGTCGTCAGGCTCACAATCAGACGTACCTGTAATACAAGGCGCACTTGATAACGTATTCTACTCCTTAAGGTTCGAGGAGGAACGGGTAGGATGATGCTCATATAAGACATCAGCTGGGAAAGAGGAAACAAATATTGAGTCGTGTGGGGAAACAAATATCACAATGGACTACTCTCAAGTTGTCAGGGGCTGTATTGCTTTCTTTAACAATGAAGGCATGCAAGTAGATGGCTTTCGGGGACAGAGACCTAATTAACATACACAAGAAAGTTAGAGAAAAAGCTGCATGGGGTAAGTGAGTCAATGTATTTCAAATTGAATACTTGGAGCCAGAAGGCATTATATGGATCTGAAAGAAATGGAGGAAGACAGTTTACTGTTCAGGAGTGAGATTGTTGAAGACAGAAGCTTTTGATCAAAGAGAAGGCAGAGGACACAGGACAAGAAAGAGACCAGAAAAACGTTCCTTCTTTTAGTGAAGGAAATTAAAGTTGGTCTATCAAGTTACGAAAATGGACTGACCAATGAGAAAGCTGAATATGAGATGACGGAGTGAAGGAAGAAAGCTGAGAGGGGGAACCTTAGAAATCACTCCCCTGTACCACATTTTATCAGGTTACAAGTACAAAGGAATTCAAGCAGCTACAGACCGCTGGGTCTCTTCGAAACTGTCTGTGGTAGTGGAAGAGAGATGAAGATCGTAGATCAGGGAACAGAGGTATGGTGCACGTAGGGGAATAATGTCAAGATTAGCGCGGCAGCTTAGCTATAATGCAACAAAAAATCAGACCAGCACTCCTGACACAGAGGGTGTAAGATGTTTCAGAGCATGACTTCAACACTTCTCAGATCAACATTACTGAAGCTTGACCTTGAAGTTTTTCCTGCAGAAACAAGACTTCGCACGGTCTCCCTTGCCAGTCCCACTTGCAGATATGAACCTTCCTCAGGTCTCAGGTGGGGGAACGTGACCTTAACACTCCACAGTATTGAGAGTGTCACTTGATGATGCCTTACCTGTAGGAGGGTGACCTTCCTCAAGCCTTACCTGCATGAGTGTGACCTTACTCAAGCCTTACCTGCATGAGGGTGACCTTCCTCAAGCCTTACCTGCATGAGGGTGACCTTCCTCAAGCCTTGCCTGGAGGAAGGTGACCTTTCTCAAGCCTTACCTGCATGAGGGTGACCTTCCTCAAGCCTTGCCTGCTGAAAGGTGACCTTTCTTAAGCCTTACCTGCAGGAGTGTGACCTTGACGAAGAGCGTAGCGTAGCCTATGGTCAGGAGAAGCGAGCTGGGGAAGTACAGGCTGAGAACGATCACCGTCCACCGTCGCCGCAACTCAAACTCCACCTGCGGGTGAGGCAACACTCTCACCTGACTCTCTCTGTCAAATGCTTTGGACCCAGCGGGTGTGTCGCATAGGAGAGGGGGGGTCACCAGCAGACCTAGCACTGCGCTACCCAGACTGGTGATCAGAAAGAAGGAAATGGTATTCTGAGTGTTTGAGAAAGTGAGAGTTTAGAAAAGGTTCATAGACGATGTGAGAGCAGTGGAGCGATAGTTAGAGGGGTTAGGTTAGGTCGTCTCTCTTAGGAATGGGTTGCGCCAAGGTATGCTTCCAAGCGGAGGGAAAAGTCTGGGTTTTCAGAGACTGGCAGTATAGGCGAGCAAGGATTGGTGCTAGCTCAGAGGCACACTCCCTCCGAACTCGAGGAGGTATGCCATCTGAGCCTTATGCCTCGTCCACCTAGAGCTGGGAAGATTCTAGCAGGACCCTGGCCGAGGAGGATGAGTTTATGAAAGGCGATGGGGGCGGGGGATTAGGTGTATCGTGCAGTGTTAGGTTAGAGGAAAGTGAAATACCAAAAGAGCGATTTATCGGTTGGAGTGTTAGCGATAGAGTGATTATGTTGGAAGAAAAAAAGAATGGTTGAATTACAGGATATATTGAAAATGTTTTTTTGGTTAAGAAGTAAAAAGAAATGTCAGTAGAAGATATTACATTAGCGCGCTTTATAAAGGTGTGCTCGACTTTGCAACGGACAGCTTATCAGTGATTCCAAGTCGAAATGAAAGCGAAGTGGGTTCCAGGGGAAGGGAAGAGTTTCATTTCCCGGCATCCACCTCTCTGATGCGACAGGCATCTGCGCCGGGCGATTAACTCATAATTAGTAGGGATGAGATTCAGAAGATGAGATGTAGGATTCTATCCCATCCCAGGGAAGGTCAGAAGATGAGATGTAGGATTCTATCCCTTCCCAGGGAAGGTCAGTAAAGAAGCTGCGAAGGGATAACATATGAGCTTTCCCAGAGTACCAAAGCTGGCACTTCGAGGGAGGGACACTGGATGGCTGTTCCCACTTGGAAGTAATAGAAATAGATTGTGTGGTCAGAAAACCCTAAAGGGACAGGAAGTGTGTATTAATTGTGGGGTTCAGAGGTACAAGGGAGATCAAGTGTGTTGGAAGAGTGGACGCGACGGTCATGAACTCGAATATTGTGGTTGATTAACTGTTTCACATCGTGAAGGAGGGAAAAAGAAAAGGATCATCCCGTTTAGAGGGTAGCTAATCCTTGTGGTATACATTTGACATTCCCTGCTCACAGGATCTGACTACGTGGATGAAAAAAGAGTGGAGCTTCGTGACCTGTGTAAGGTTTCTGAGCACCCCCTGCATAACTACGGCGAGATACCGTGTGGGACACAAGTTCTGTATAGATGAAATTCCTCTACAAGGCTTGTTACGTCTTACACAGTCACTAGAACTCACTCATCATTACCAGAACACCGCACGACCCATCAGAACAACTCCTTCATCACCCCCGTCAGGAGTCTGATATCATGATGTTCAACATCCACCAATGCCCATTTAAGCTCAAGAATATTGTAAAAGCAAATCAACAATTTTCTATCAGGATCCACCGACAGCCATCGTATTACGAGTCTCAACATACCTTTAACACACACTGGGACTCATGAAGACCTACCAGAACCAAACAGTGTCCACCATGGCCTACTAGAAGCCTCATGCATTTTTTAGGTCACTAAGATTGACCACCTTATGCCAGGTCCGACGAGGGTCACTCACCCTGAGCATACTGTAGCGGGTGCGGTTGGTACCACGGTGAGTGACGAGGACCTGGTACCTGCTGACCGTGTGCTCTGGCAGTTCGTCGTCCTCCAGGTAGACCACGCCCACGTCTTCATCAGAGAAGCTTGCCACCTCCATCCTGAGCGAGGACAGCTGCAGCAGGACGAAGCACCGCTGGGTGTCGAAGGGGTAGTAGAAGACGTTGAAGCTGCAGGCGAAGCTACCGCTGTAGGCGACGATAAGTATCAGTTCTTGTCTTAGTGATCTTTTGTTAAAGGCAAACAAGTCCCAGTTATGACCATCACAGACGAAAGGAAAACGGGATAAGATAGAAAATGAAGAAATTAATAAGAGTTCTTCATGTGTTTGTTGGCCTGAATCTTACAGGTGGCAATGGTCATAGGAGCGTGATAAAAAAGTAAAAGGGAATTCCATAGCTTCACTGTTCCAGGAAAGAAGATATGACGGTCAGTCCCCGCCAGTCTTTATGTTCGGTCTCCATACAGAAACTTATGGAAAGCAGTGGCCAGCTGCGTGCCACGGATGAAGGCCTGAGTGGCCGAGACAGACATATTACTCATAACACCAATAACTGTCATGCTTGAACTATTTTTCTCCTTCACAAGACGAATTATTCTTTATGTTCATGACTCAATATCGAAGATTGATTCAAGGATCGATCGTATATCGTTTACAGTAATATAGAGGAACGAGTTCACATGCCCAAGTCGTTGAATACACATCCTCAAGACATTTACATCATTACCACAGTAACACGATCAAACAAACCAAACAGAAACAAGAAAATCATCAAGTCTTAATTCATCCATCTTACATCTTTTCCATCAAAGCATCGTTCGTACATCTTGTTCTTTGTGTAGCAACATTGAACATCAGAATATATGGAAGCTCCAGGCGAGCAGCACTGAGGGTATGCATCAAGTGAGGTGGTCACAAAGTTGTTTACCTGTAGTGTTGCTGCTGCAGCACGGTAGCCGAGGTTCCCGCGTACACAGTGTCTGTAGCAGAGTAGGTTAGGATTACTGGAAGGTAAAGAGAGATTGTGTATCTATGACACATCACACATTAGACGTTATGTCATGTCTCAAACTCTTACCCATATCAGCGTCATTGTAATCAAGATCCAGCGGCTGGTCCGTCTTCTTCAGGAAGAGAACCTCCTTCAACAAGCGGATGTTGCCATCGTAAACATTGGGGAACTCCAGCTTAGGCCTCCACACGTTGTCCACCTCCCGCTGCGACAGTCTGTTCCACTCTGGGGTGTCCTTCAGGTTCAGGTACTCCACCCTCGGGTCTTTCCACCTAACTTCCACGTTCATCTCCATACTGATGACCCTGTTGACGTCAGAGATCTTAACGAACCTCAAGATCTGCACGCTACTACCAATTAGGAAAGTTTTCCCGCGTGTTTTACTCTCTGGCGGTCTTTGGGCGCGGTATCCCCGCGGCAGCTTGATGATTATGCAGTCTTCCTCGTCGGATAAGTCACTGCAGTCGTCCTCTGCGTCGCATCTTTTCCCTCGTGGGACACAGTCACCATCGGAGCAGGTGAACTCCGTGTCGTTACACACCGACAGACTCAGCTTCACCTGCGTTTTTGTTGGGTGGTTACAGACGGAGTGTTGGATCACCCACACATGGCGACCAATTGGATACCCGTCTTCTGTATCCAAAGTCAGAGATGCTAGAGTTTTGTTGGCGTTTATGTCTACCAGATTCCATTTCTCCTTTTCAAGTCTGTATATCATGTACCCATAATATCCATGAAAATACGGTTTCCCATTCTTATATCCAAGGACTTCATGAAGAAGTTCGTATTTCCTCTTGAAACAGAGACCTCGGAGCAGCAGCGGTCTGCGGAGGTTCCTGGTGCAGGGAACACATGAGGACCAGTCCTGCCCGCAGACCACGTCGTGCCATAACCCATTCTGGCGGGACATGAAGGCGCAGTTCTCGTTAGTTTTACCATTGGGTTGCCCTCCTTCAAATAACAGATCCTTGGGAACCTCACCGTCATAATTCTTCCGCCATACTCCTTCCTCTTCTTCGTCTGTTATCCCAAGCCACAAGTGGTTACTGTTAAAACAGGAGTCTGAAAACTGGAGAGACTCTTGGAGCAGCTTAGAATTTTCGGCTTCTGTGTCCGGACCGTAGATATCATGGCCGGCTCTCTTGCACTGCAGTTTTGACGCTCGAAGATCTCGTCTCTCGGGAAAGATAACGAAGCTTAAGGTTCTGTCACACAGAGACCCAATCTCTGTTTCTTTTAAAGACGCTCCAATCACTTCTAGATCGTCAACATCAGAGGAGAAGACGTTGCCAGTAGGAGACGTCTTGCAAGACGCCATTTCCTCAACTTCGCGCTCACTGAGGCTCCTGTTCCAGATATTGACCTGAGTGATGTAGCCACGGAAGATCTGCGTCCTGTCGAAGCCTCCGCCAACTACATCCTGCTCTTGGCCGATGACGAGGGTGCTGTTGAGAGGCAGGGTTACTTCCTCGGTCTCCAAGGGACCAGACACCAGCTGCTGGCCGTCAACAAAGGCGCGGTAGTGACCCGAGCTGAAGATGTGACAGTAGTGTACCCACCTGTGAAGTTCCAGGTCCGTTGTAAAGTTGGTAAACCCGAACTGTCTGACCGTATTGTAAAAAATGCCATTAGCGTTGCCCTGCCGATCTGTAAACGATAAAGAATGGTTTAAGTACTTTTTATATCAATGTGTTTTGTGACACTATTAACTACACTATGCCAAATAAAGAAACATGAAGTATAACGCTGGAGACACTTACACCAGAGCATGGATTCCGTCTGGCTCTGAGGTCCAGCAGCCATGGACACGTATATCTCATATGTGGCGAGGCTGGTGGCCTGCAGCCGAAGACAGATGCTAACGTCTTCAGAAGCCTCGTAACCCTGTTGAAGGAAAGGATGAAGGAGGTTTGCTGTACTGTGCACTTTGTTCTCAGTAGCCAACTCTGTATAGTGGGTTACTGAAACATCGTAATCATAGTTACTGTTGAGTGAGGATACAGAGGTACTTGATATCAAGTGGTATCCTTTAGTTTTCTAATCAAGAAAGAAAATATTTTACTACAGTAATCTACTAGGTTAACGTTACATCCTAGTACATCCTAGTATGTCAGAACAACATAGGACAGCAGTTGTGTTGGACAACACTAAACCATTATATAGTAAGCTGTCTGATTTATTCTCTATACCTGCCTACATTTTTTATGTCCCTAGCCATTATCTTTGTCAATTATTTTACACATCGTATACATAAACACTTGTTTAGTTCTTCCTGTCTTCCGCATACGTCAGCAGCACATTAATCCTTAACCTCAAAAAGAAAGTAATCCCCTCATACTTTGTCAGTGGATCATAACCTGTGCCCGTGAAGAATAACCTGTTCTGAGCCTGAAAGACACCCATTCACACTAGGCCAGCCTAATCGTAAATCTCTCTGCTGGGTTACATATTCCATATCACGGGTCATATTTCACCGCTTGTATCAGTCCTCCTTTCATGTTCCTTTCGACAAAATTCCACATCAAGGTACCTTTTGTATATTACAGCCCACATTGGCATCGT
>JAUTXX010186026.1:0-26033 GCA_032273605.1 Panulirus laevicauda | reverse complement strand
CTCTCTCTCTCTCTCTCTCTCTCTCTCTCTCTCTCTCTCTCTCTCTCTCTCTCTCTCTCTCTCTCTCTCTCAACAATCCTTCCCTTTCCATATGACTAGAGACCACTGTCATCCCTCCAGGTGGTGTGATGGGGTTGCTGCTTGGGGCTAGTGTGCTGACTTTCATCGAAGTGCTGGAGTGTATGCTCGGCTGCTGCTACAAAGGCTGCAGGAACCACCACACTCACCCCGACAACACTACTGCCATACAGCCTCGGAAGTAGCCCACCACCAGGTCATCTTATGCAACCCATCTCAAATTGGGAATTTTTAAGTTTGATGTTTGTAGCACGGATTCTTACCTTATGATTCCGAAGGAAACCAATCGTCTTATCAACACATGATATACGTAGCTGCGTAGTTCATCCATACCTCGGGTGTTAATCAAGTTCCATCTTATTAATCCACGTCTTGCAAGGTGCAAGTTGACTATGTGGACAGATATCCATAGATGACGTAGTTTTTACAGAAGTTATGCTTTATGAACTTAAGTTACAAGTACCTCCTCCTAACAACTGCTTCTTTTCACGAAATGACATGCAATAGCATCTAGCATAGCTACAAAAATTGTACCATGGCAGGTAATTGTTAAAGTATAGAACTAAGAGAAGTTGCTAGATTTGCAGCAACTAGGAAACTTACAGTTTTGCAGTGTCTAAAATACGTTGCCCATGTTATGCTTTTTTTTACATCTGAAATAAAGTTTCTCGGGGTTACAATATTTGAAAACTATCTAAATACAGTTTGAGTCTAGTAACCCGCTTACCTTGAGGTGCTCTCATTCGCGGCGAAGCTTTATTAGGCTTTTCGATCAGAATGGCATTTTGAGATCACTACAAACGATGAATAATGTGCTTCATGTGCTTGTCAGCTGACAGGCCAGGGAGCCATCGGCACCATGTGGATTACATGGGTGTCAGCAGGCGAGCAATGCTATGCATCAAATGGGTGTCAGCAAGCGAGCAGTGGTATGCATCAAATGGTTGTCAGGTAAGCTGACCTATGTATTGTGAATTAAGAGATTGTATGTCTGAGATTTTCATTACGTGCACTGCTGTGTGTCTATCATTGTTCAGAAATGTGCAGTCTGTGGTGTACGCTCGTGCACACTGATGTAGTTTTTTTTTCCTCTAGGAAGAGGCCATGATTGCTAAAAAAGAAAAGGGGGGGGGGGTACACAGTTAGCTATATAAGTACATACTGTAGAAATAAGCATTCTGTGAAATTACGCAAGGTAAATTCTAATCATTTATTTCAATTGTTTGATTTGGTTTAGTGTTTAAAGCACTGTAATAGTAACCAAAGGATGATAATTGTGACTGGGAGCATGACACCTCCTGGCAGTGCCAATGCTTATGCAGATATTTACTATGAAATGGGTAAGTGATTAGCAATACGAACGCTTGCCATGGTGAACCTGATATATATTGCCGTGCTGTGATTAGACACGAGGTTAACTATACAAATAAAAAAAAAAGTGCCTCTTGTTTTGGTATGATTAAGCTATAGGATATGTATACCATAGTTACTCATTTTATATGTATTTCAAAGATCTGCTGTTAAGTTACAGAGTATTAGCTTATGAATGTTGAACTTCGTTGCAGTCTTCTATTGGATGGGACTTAGTGAATCCATATCTCTATGTCTTTGTACATTTTCTTGGCGCTGGATTGTCATGTGTGATGTAAGGCTTATTCATCTTGAAAACAAATCTGTGCAAATTATTTTGCTTTTAACATGTCCTATGTAAGATAACCATTTAGCAGTTCTGTGTCCAAGTCAGAATTCCTTTATACTACAAAACTTATCCAAGAAGCCCCAAGCCAATAACTATCACTGTGTTTTACTGGAAGAGAGTTTTACACCCGTGAGATATTCAAAAGAGCTCTTGAAAGTATACCTTATAAAAAAAAGGGGGGGGTTTTATCGTAGGAGTGGGAAAAGAAACGGTTTTCATTCGCATATGTAAGCCAAATAATTCAACAAACAAAATCCAGTCATTACAAATGAGTAAAATCAGCACAATAGTGTCGGTAGCAGATTTTACTTTACTGAAATTGCCAAATCTTAAAGGTAACACTTTAACCTATAAGATGACAATAACCTCTTTTTATTTATATATACTGTGACCGATGTGTCACGGAGAAAACTTGCCCTCGTCAAGCCCATCGAGGGTGAAAGGAAAAAGTAAAAGAAGAAAGTAAAAGGTATAGATATAATAATCAGAGCTCCACAGGTGTTTGTAAACCTGACTCATAATGGAAGAAAAAATATATGCCAAAGGAAAGACGAAATAAGGAAGATAATTTCTCTTTATCTCTTCGAGATAAAGAGGGTGGGGTGGGTTTTAGGGGTAATGGTATTATACCAGCCAGTTTTTGGTCGATCACACAGAAACTGTAGGAAGCGGCAACGAAACGCGTCCCACGGATCCAAACCTTGAGGGTGGGGACACATGCAGATTGGTTCATATACTATTCCAATCTGCGTTTGAGTATTAAATGCATTTATATATTGTATGCAGTCCTTGTATACATTTATCACTGGGGATAAAGAATACTGCCCAAGTATTCTTTGTGTGTCTAATAGTAGTGGGAGCTGGATGCTGGGAATCCTCCAAAAGAGGGGAAACAGCAAGGATCCAGTTGATGATTTTCCTCTTCAGTGGCGTATCTAGAGTAGGGTAGGTATCCTGGGCGCCACTTGAATGAGGGCGCCACTCAACAGGTTTGTTTTTTGACATATGCTACCCGATTAACATTTCTAACGGTTTGGTTTTGTGAGATAAAAGATAAACTTGCCTACTTTTCAACTATAGTAATATTTTGGTACTATCAGTTGCATTACCGCGTCTACGTTACAATTTTGATCAGATAAGGTTTTAAGTCTTTAAGAGCTTATATGAATTTAAGTTTGGCCTAACTCTTCAAAGGTTAATAATTACACTGTATATATTTTCATGTACATCCACTGTATGTACACCCTTAATCTAGCCAGGGGGCGCAATTTCAGTGCTTGCCGTAGTCGCAATTTCAGTGCTTGCCATAGGCGCAATTTCAGTGCTTGCCATGGGCGCAAAATCTGTCTTGCCATAGGCGTTATTTCCCCTAGCTACGCCCCTGTTCCCCTCTAAGACCCAGTTATCTGTTGGTGACGCTACCTCGGCCACGCAGAAAATGTCGAGCATATATGGATGGATTCGTGCATATGCAACCTCAAGCTATTTCAGTGGGATCTGCAGCTTCAGGGTTGCGCTCTACATAGGAAGGCGTTAGGTCTAGGTGGACTTCTTTGGGTTGGAGAGGTACTCATCAAGCCTTTACTCCTGTCCATTGACGGTGATACAGCCTCTTAAACAACTCCTCGCAGCTAGAGCCTGAAAACACCTCTAAATTCTTTACCGGTATATATGTATGTAAGACGTACTTCGATATACGGCGATTCGATTTGTAGTAATCCGGTTAGAGAGCTAACAAAATCAAAACTAAAAAAATTTTTGTTTTGTTTATCAGGTTCTTTCAAAATGTGAATTATTCTCTCATGGTGAACTAACAAAATACCCGCAACTGATGCACTATAAGTCATTCTCCCATATAAGTACTTTATGATGTTTCATGGTGCTTGCATGGCAGCTGGGTTTTGTAGCTTCAACACTTGTTTATTAATAAGTGGCGAACAGCAACATTTGATTGTCCCATTACAGTGACTACACTTTGACCCCCCTTAGGGCGTATTTGGCGTGTTTTCGCCAATGTCGTCTGAGGAGCCAGTAGCATTTCGACTCTTAAGTTGGTAAAGAAAAGACGTTTTGTCTAGTGATTATCCACATCAGTCAATTACCAGACATACTGAGGATGTCCTACTAAAGGGGGAAGGTATGTAAATTTCTTTCATGTTTTCTAACCCATACCAACGGCTGAGAATGGAAATTAGTGATAGAAAGTCTATAAGGTATGGGAGATCAAGGTAAGCTTGACTTAGCCAAAGTGGGGCTTACGAAAGATGGGGAACCGGTAGTAACGGAGAGTCGAACTGTGCGATACAGTGAAGGTAATTCTGAGGACTAAGTTCCCTTCAACCAACTCGTAAAATATTTTAGCTTTGATTAGGAGTTCAGGCTTGAAAGGTACCGACCCGAAACAGGTTTCGTGTACTCAAGGGATAAGTACAGGATGATCGTATTATTTTGGACGGGGAGCTGGATGTATGACTTGTGCTTATTTAGTTTACAAAAAGAGGATAAGTTGATTTGTCATAGGTACCAATGTTGCCAAAGATTTGATCATCTCTCTTAAAGCAGCAGGTTAAGGCTAGATTTATCTGATTTCACTCATTGATTAAAACACTTTATGCAAAATACTTTTCCTTCAGTAGGATTAACTTATGGAATTATTTACCAAATGCAGCAGTTAAAAGTAACACCAGATATGTGCATTTTCGAACAGACCTGACAAACACTTTTCTTCAAGTGTATTACTAATATTATTTGTGCCCTCATAGTTACAGACAAGTTGAAAGGTATTTTGTCTACAAGGCAACTGTTTGCTTTCTTATTCTTCCTGTGGTAGTCTTTGTTTTCGACCTTTTTTATAACCACAAATATCCTTGAAAGGATCCAAAAGCCAGTTATTGTTTGTATTCCTTTTGTAAGTTGCACATGGAGACTGGAAAAGTACTGAACAATGTTGCAAAAGCTTTAGAACTAGCTTCTTCCACAGTGGCCTCTATCAAGCAAAGTGAGAAATGGAGACAGGTATCACAAGAATCATACCATTAAATGCAACCTTATCAAGACATGAATGATGGAAACTATGGAACACATTCCGAGTGTCTGGAATGAGGATCAGAACCAGCACCCTGATAATTCAAGTGCAAGCAAGATCATCATCTGAGTGTAAAAGGGACCAATAAGAAAGCTTGCAGGCAGAATATTTTGATGCTAGCTAGGAGTGGTTTGAGAATTTTTAAGAAATGACATGAGCTGCACATCAAGTTGAGTGGAGAACTTGCAAGTATTGGCACTTTTGCTGAAATCAATATCCAGCAGATTTAAGGAACATTGAAATTGTTGGCCAAACATCTCAGCAGATATATAATACCCTTACAAACTCATTATGGACCTCTGGACCTACACCTAAGATGAACTGAGCAGCTGACCAGTGTAACTTACTCACCCATAGATGCTTACAAAGTATTCTGGTTTGTTACAGTATTTTCAGTCATAGATGGTATCGTGTACCGTATAATTGTTTATAAATGATTATGCTATTTAGCTATAGTAAATCCAAGTCAGAGTTCAATAAGAGTAGTCTTGGTGTTACCCAGGACCTTCTAAAGGCTCCTGCAACCCAAGGCCTCACCACTTTGCAGAGCAGGAAAATGTGTAGACTTCCTTAGAGTAGGAAGTTTTTTGATGAGACTGTATTCCCAGTGATACAGCTTTGTGGAAGGTGACTTTTCATTCAAAGTGTATCCTCAAGCAGGCATAGTTTGGTAACTATGTTATCCTATACACTATACACTGAATGGTAAAAGAAAGAGTACCAAGGTTATAGGAAACTCTTGTAAGTGTACAAGATGCATTCGAGAACATCTCAGTAATCTTCGGATTTGTCAACTTTCCATTTCAGCTCCTGTAGGAAAAGTTTAGTGTCAGTCAGAATTGACCTGAATTATAGCGAAACAGGTTTTTCTTAATCTTATTTACAGATAAAATTTCCTTTTTGCTCTTACTGGTAATCTCTCACACAGGAGAGCAGTGCTCTGCGTAAAACATAGAAAATCAGTCTTGGTCACTAAACCATTCTTTGAGATGTTTTGTTTCAACACATGCTTCTTAGATATTCTATTGATTTAAAAGAAATATATATTTGTTGCAATGAGGTTAAAACAACTTTTTAATAGCAAAAAAGGTGCTTTTCCCTTTTGTAATAAGCTGTTTTAATGATGTTAAAACATATTGTTTGGATGTTCAACATTTATGAAATGTAATGTTAGATCATAATGGTAATTATTACATTGTAAGGACATTTCTCATATGACCACACGAGCAGCAAATATGAGCATGTGATGGATCCAAGCCATGGATGGTAACCAGAATGTAAATGAGAAAATGCACTCATACATGTCTAGAGACCTGTTCAGATGTATGAATGACTGATGTGGAGTTCAAGACAGGGTTAGGGGAAGGGTAGCTCTTGCTTGTCAAGTCATTTTAGTAAAGATTTGATTTTTCGGTATTGTCTTTGTTGAGATGGGGAAAATTGAGTATGTATTTCAAATCTGCATTGTCACAGAAAAAAAAAGAATACTATACTAAGTAAAATGCAACAGACTTTTGAATACAAGCCTTCTGTTGCTTAACACTATAGTTAACTCTGTCATAAACTTACAGTAACCTTTAGCATTAACAATAACTCATTTTAAGATGGTGTGCAAAAAAATTATTGAGATTTTGTGACCATTATTCCATTGATATGTTTATGTTAAATAGTGTTCACATGCATAAGTTATAATTGCTTGATGATAAAAAAGTTATTTTTCATTCATGAAATTTTTTAATAGGTTTCAGAGTTTTACAAAATGTTGAGTACATTTTACATTATTGGTACAAATTGTAATACTGTAAAATCTAGCATCTTATTTTGCTAGTAAATATTAATACAAATGCAATCAGGAAACAATATGGTTTCAATAATGACTTTAGAAATACTTGACATGTGCTCCAACACCAGCACTTATACCATAATACAGATTAGGATTTATTCATGATCAATGAATATCTAAGTACAAAATAATTTTGCTAAATAAAGAGATTAATCTGCTACATATATATAAATAAACTACCAGAATTATCCTCTTAAAGAAAAATTATATAATCCGTGGGTAATTATTCTAATTACGATGGGTAAGGATTTTATGGAAAATTGATTAGTTCTAACAGAGAAACTATTACATGTCTGACTTGTACAGGTTTAAAATTATATTTATATATGTTATGCAACAACAATTGGGAAAAAGCAAGATATTGGTATAGATTAGTCCAAGTGATAAGTATAATGACTAATCATAAGGGAAGAAAAACTTGGATTAGTTAATTTACAAAATGATGTTGGAGGTTCAATAGCTTAGAAAAAGATAAATGGCCAATTACAAAGATGAACATATAGTAAATACATAACTTCACGGCAACCAAACGAGCTTTCAGGAATTCAGATGGGACTTATGTTTCAAGATGAATTCTTTAGTAATATGGTACAAATCACATTACAGATGACCATTTATGCCTGAAAAGACTGTTTGTAGAAAATAAAATTTGGAACTGGGCTAAAATCATTATTTCTCTAACCAGATATAACTCTATGTTACTTAAGAATGAGAAGATGCAGTACAACAGAGGGAAAACAGGACATACAAGAAGCAATGTGGGGGTATGATTTATGTGAGTAGACATGTTACAAGAAAAAGTCTTTAGATTATGTGGAAAGTAGACCCAGTGAAATATAATGTGGTGTTTCAGTAGAAGAGTTGGTGATATATGGAGACCACAATGGATATCTTATATGACCTTGACATTTAACTGAAGGTGCATGGTGTGTTTGTTGATTTGACATTGTGGATATAAAAAAATAAAGTAGGTAATAAATGATCACCCCTCCCATTCACATGGGTTGGATCAAGTGCAAATAAGTATGCAGCTTTTCAGGGAACTATTTTTGTCTCATGAAAAACATTCTGTACAGGTTAACCTACTCATAAGCAAGGAACATTGCATAAAAAATATGGAGGTGCATATTTTTACATCAGAAGGTATCTCTTTAGCAGCTGGTGAAGAATAGGCAAGTTGGCCATACTGCTGTTCTGAAGGAAATAGCCAGTTAAGTACATGCAAAACTTTAGTTACTTAGCCATGCATATGTTGTTCAAGTTTCACTTGGCATTCTTCATAATCTTTCAGAAACTAGAGTAAAAAAATTTAAGGAAGATATAAATATATGAGATACTTTAATCTTTGTAGTCTGAGGAATATTTTGTTGAAAGTACTACCCAACAGGGAAAGCAGCTGCTGTCATCTTGTTCATGAACATTGCTTTTTCTCCATCTGAAGCACAAATCAAATATAAGCTAAAAGGAATTAGTCTGTGATATCAAGATGTATTTATTCTAGCCTTAAAAGGAAAATATATGAGATACCTACTATACCTACAATATATAATACATTTTTTACCTTTCAAGGTGCAGTAAGTATTGGGTAGCAGTGCATGACTTCCCTATATATATCAGTAGTTGAATTTGAAAAAAAAATTTGCTAAGTTTCACAGCTCCTAAGTCTGTTACTTTGATTGATGTCCCTCACTGTTATATTGTGAAACTATTCTCAGAATGATTTACAGGATCATGTTATAGATATATATGTGACCTGAACTCCATGGATGCTTCAGGATTAAAATTTAGAACAAAGCAGCAGCAGTCCATTATTCCTGCAGGAAAAATATTTACAATACTTTCACTCTGGAGGCCAATGAAATGGCACAGTTCACACATACAACAATAGAAGTTTTCGAGGAGGGCACACAATTTGTAAACAAACTCAAAATAGTCAAGATACAGTAAAACTGATTGAGTTTCATACTTGGCTCTAAATCCAAGAAGTCTTTGCCAAATAGCACCAATCATATTAATGTACAATCAGATAAGCATTTTGGCATCAAGAAAGTAGGCTTTCCAGTAACTGTAGACTGTGTAACACTTAGTTTTCTACATTCCACTTGTCCACTGTACGTGCTCGTACAGTAGTTATGAATGACTAAGATGCAAAATGTTTTTGCTGATACTGACAACTGGAAAACTGTAAAAATCAATTGCTAGTCTTGGTGAGAGTACCCAGGTAGAACTATGCATAGTAAAAAAAAAATATCGTACCGAAAACTAATTTGTTACACAGCTATCTTCACAACATGCACTAGTACCCTAATATTTCATTTCATTTCAAAACCAACAGGTGAGAGTAAGTCCAGAGATTTACTGTCCTTCAGTTATACATCATTTCCTATCACTCTATGAATAAAAAGTATACACACAAGCAAAACTTTGTCCCTTCTACAATATGGGAATAGATTTTACATATAAACAAAACTATGTCCTACTAATAGGGAATACATTTTACCTTCAAAGTTGTTTAATTAAGAACATTAATTTTTAATTCTAGCCACTAAACCTATCTGCAGATTATACAAGTACTGGCTAATACCAGTATACATAACTGAATGATAAAAAAAATCCTGTAATAAACACAAGCAAAGCATATCTTTTGTACATGCAATATAATACACCTGGCCCTCTTTACCCAGTGATCACTATCCACTGATCTCCGTCAGTGCTTGTGAAAAAAAAAAATAATGTAGGGACAGAAAAATATTGAAAAGGCTTCAAAATCCATGCACAGCAATAGCAAATGATTGCTCTGACAAGCATATGCTTTTAAGAGCAATCCTTCAGTATCAGTTGATAGTGCTACCAAGGCATATACACTATATTGTAGATTGCTAATGCAGAAATCAATGAAATAATGTACATAAAACACCAAAAAAAAGTGAATTTTTTTTTAGAGTAGTGCAGTTCATGACAATAAAGAGCAATCACTCTGATGAATGACTGTTCTCAAGCAAATGGTAGGATCCCCATGGCAGCTAGTTCAATGCATGCGAGTGCTCTTGGGCACACAACCCACATTCTTACTTTGTGATATTGTGTATAACCTCCTGAACCTATAATGTGCCATCAGTGAAATGCACGAAGTGAGCCTTGACTCCTAGGAAAAAGAGAAGCAGAAAGAGTATCAGCTTGGAGATAAAGTTATGCATTCCGAGACTTTTAAATGTTGAACAATGTGCTGTTGATAACGCAAGACCCCTCAGCTTGCACACAGCATTCGTGGGTGTTTCCTCTTTATTTCTTTCATAGTTGTTTGCTGTTTCTCTGGTTTGTAAGGTAGTGCCAGGAATAGACAAAGTAAGGCCTTATTGCACACATCCTTTCTCTTGCTGATATGAGTAATGCACCAAAACCAAAGTCCCTTATCTGCAATCAGGTTCCCATTTCTCTTTGTGGTTTCTTTGAGCTGCTCATATGTCCTGGTTCACATTGCTCCAATTCATTGTCCTTTGCACACCTTTCACCTTCCTTTATCTTTAGGCCCCAAGCACTCAAAATTATTTTTATATTACTTTCCTGTTTCAAGCTGTTTTTATACAGAACCTTACATCAATAATGTACCTGCTTCATACAGTATATTTTTGGCCATCTTATTTATCTTTTTGTATAAACTAGGGTGAGAAATTTTCTCTTGGGATATAGCCCCAGTTATCCCATTGAATCCTTGTGATTCACTATCTGGTGATTCCTCTTAGTTGTGTTTTCCAAGAATACATCCCTGAAATTAAGCAGTGACCAGGTGTAATTTGATGGACGTCAGAACAATGGAAAAAGGTATCTGGACACTAAAAATCAGGATTCAAGGAAATTTAAACACGATATTTCCGAAATACTCACGTTATCAAACAAGCAAGATTCTGCTGAGGACAATGCTGTACAATGGAGACATGGTTATGCAGATGTGATTTCCATATCTGTACTCTCATAAAGTCCTAACACTGCAAAATGTCTCACTACTATATGTCTACATTATTTGAGACCTTTTCGGGTTGGCTTACTGTCTCGACAGTGCACACATTGAGTCACCATCAGATATAGTTAGTGGAAAAAAAAAAAAATATGAAAGTGCATGATGGATGATGATCTTTCCAACTACTCATAAGGACACAGCCGAGGAAGGGTCCCAAATGAAAAAACAAGAAGACTGAGGAAGGGTAGAAAGTCGACCCCAAGAGAACTGGGCACACCAGCTTAGGGTTGGTTACTCAAGTTCTGAAACTTAATCCCGACAAAATGTTCACACCCAATTACCCACAATAAGTATATGGGTCAGTAGAGTTAAAAGATAACAGATAAAGACAGAGTGGAGGGACCAACAGAAATACAAGAAGCAGTAGCATAAGAGGGTATATTTAATCATGTCTGCATAGTAATCTGCAAACTGTTAAGAGGTACAGAAAATATCTGATGTGTCTTTATACATCACCAAAAGATAGTAAAGGGGGAACTAGGAGTTAGTGACACTCTGACAAAATATCTTCCCTTTTCAAGATGTATATAGCTTTACTGTAGATGGTGTAGAATCTACAAGTTGTATCAAGTTCAACATGCCTTAGATGATGAGAAATACATGCCGACTGCAAAATAATGAGAATGATACACGTACGCATAAAGTGAACCTAATGGGTAAAAGAGGTTGAAAACAGTTACACATGAGAAAGTGCTTGACTATTTAAAAATGGTATGAGAAAATGAGAACAGTATTTACATAAATCTCTTGTTAAAAATTTTAGTTCTGTACTAAAAGTCAGTCTTAGGGTTACATATGCATTCAGTGATGCAGAATGAGGTTTAAGTTATTTCTGAAGTGAACCTGATAAAGCAAGAGGCCCAAATGCATATAGCAAGAATAAAGCCTTATATATGAAAGGATCAGTTGAGGACTGTGGAGTGAAGCAAAAGGAAAGTCCTTAGTAAAAATGGCGACATTGAAAGACCATTTGAAATATGTAGCAGGAGTATCAACACGGATAATACTTACTTCTGACAGAGAGTGTAATTCAGTGCACATACTTAAATACAGGGAATACAGAGTAGAAATGAGCATAAGTGATTTGTTAATATGTGGGGGAAAATGTACAGGATACACAATCATAAACAAGAATTGGCAGTGGCCTGTCTGTGTATATGACAGCACTAAGTATGTTAATGGAATGCTGAAGATGGTGAAAGACTAGATGCAAGAATTTAAAATCGATAGCAATTAAATCCAGAGAGACGAAAGAGAAAAGGTGTAAAACAGGACCTTTGCAATAAGTTGGATGAGACACTTGGTTACATTGACACTGCTTGACAAACAGAGGATGAAAAGAAATGGCAGCATCTGAGGAATGCTGAAGCAGAGACAGCCACATAGGTATGTGGATTTGGAAGAGGAAAGAAAGAATGTTATGAATTGCTAAGATATTTTAAATAATGATATTTGACTTTGTCTAATACGTAAAGGGCATTAAGTTGAAACTCTCATCATTCAGCATCACTGAGTAATAGATTATACCAAAATAGAAAATCCTAATTAAAGTGGAGATTTATGCAATTACTGGATGTGCATCAGATTCTAATCAGCTTCATTACCACCACAAAGGGTACCTACTGCGTGTGAGGTTTCTGTCATCTTCTGTTCTCAAGTTATCTTGCTAACAAGATGTATCCTTAGACAAACACCCGAACAAAGACACAGGAGTAACAACATAGTCCCATAAGCACTAGGTTGGACATAAAAAGATCAGCAGATCTGAAAGGTGAGGAGCAAGGATGGAGGGAGAGAAAAAGAGTGTATAAAGAAAAATATGTACTTCATTAGGCTATGACGAAAATTTATAGAAAAGTACCTGTATACTGCACTTAATATATCCAATAAATACATATAATAATGTAAAGAGAAACAGATTCTGGAATGTCTAAAAGATGTATGATATACTGCATATGAAAGACTCAAATGGCTGATACTGTATAAGGTTTGGTAGAATAAACAACGAATATTTGAAATTAGCTCAAAATTAATTTAGGAGTATGCCAGGTATATATCTCAAATTTTTTTTTAACACCGAGAATGCTGTACAATGTATGAGAACAGGAATGAATATGATGTGGTATAATCTCTGTGGCAGAGAGCAGAAATAACCAGCATTTCTGACAAAAAATGTTTCGTTGGCAAAGACTGACCATGAATATTTTGCAAAATGCTTCTGTAAAATTTTCAGGAATAATATGCATTAGAAAACAGATTTCTAACGTTTGAACGACAGATGCATCATTACTGTTATACCTAGTTAATTTGTGAAACAGGAAAATTGATTTCAATTGTAAAATACTGAAAGATATATCAGAAGATGCATGGTACTTTTAATGGAAGACTCATCCACTATAACATAGCACTTGCATTCTTTAACAATCCTCTGACTGGGACAGACAATCATAGCCCTTGGAGAAAAAGAGAAAAAAAGAAAAGAGCTACCTACTCAATATCTAACAGTCCAGGAGCCAGGGCAAATGATTTCACAGCAATTAAAGCAGATTGAATATCAGAAGGCATCTCAGCCACAGAGAAGCTTAGTTTGAGCATACACACACAGTGTGGTGAGTAAACATATGATTCTCCAATAGAAAGTATAAATTAGTTTCTCTAAGTACAAGCAATATTCTTTTCAGAGAAAAATGCACCTGAAATGAACAGCTACATACATGATGAGGTATAGACAGTATTAGCTCTACTTCTGCCTCTGCACCATTGCATCTCCCTAAACTTTTTAAACATCTACTTGGAAATCATGACAGTTAAATGTACTGAACTAAATGTGAATTTTGATGACTGTACATACAAAAATATAAACATACCAATCTTCAAGAAGACAATAATTCGCATCAGATTTGGGTTAGAGGAAAACTTATTCACAAGTAAGAACTAAATTCTGTTATTACATACAATTATTGCTAATGACTGACATGTCCATAGTAATATAAATGACCCTTTATTACTAGGCTCCTGCAGCTTCAAGGATGTGCTTCATGCAGGAGCAAAGTAATGTAAATTAGACTTTTGGGTGAGAATCATCCTTAGAAATGCTGTACGCCTTGACATCTGCAGATACAGCCCCATAAAAGGTGACTTCACAGTGTTACAGTCGAGCAACAATGTCCTGCCTGTACCGAACAATAAGCGAGAAGATTATGGTGCTTGTACTTTGTGAAAGATAGTAAGCTGTAAAGTATCTTTGGAATCTTTCTGAGGAGCAGCTGTTTGTAAATTTGTATGAAGTTGTACTTAACCTGCACACACAACATAACGGTACAGATCCTAGATCAGGATCAAAGCGCATGAATATTTTGAAATAAAACTTGAGGAATAATTCAAATTCATTCTTTATTCTACATACTTCATATAATTGTCAAAATTTATCTAAAAAAATCTAAGGTAACAGTTTTATTCCATCAAAAGTCTCGTACATCCAGATGACTTTCAGAAGGTACACCTCTGATATTCAGTTGGCTTTAGACCAAATGTTCAGTATTTTCAGAGCTGGAAGCAGGAATGAAGACCATCTGGCTGGATTTAAGATACTTTTGGGGGGTTATGACTAGTATGCCCAGCAAGAAATAGCTATTGGAAGCATCATAATATGATGGTTGGGCTTTCTGTGATGAATTCAAACTACCTTGACAAAAATAGTGCATCCTTTGAAAATTCAGTATGTGATAAGTGAATTCAGATTTTTAGTTTGATGTTCGTTAAAGAAGGCTATGAAAAAGCAGAAACTGAATACTGAGTTACGTAAGGAGGAATGGCTGTAACTGCTTTGTAAACCTTAATGAATGGAAAGGAGTTAAGTATAATATGTGCAAGAAATCTACGTGAAGCATTTGCTGTCACTGTCCATATAAATCTGAAACTCCTGCTTCTTAAAACTTATGCAGAATATATAAACCAAAAGAGCAGACAGAGTGGAAAAATGATGAAACAAATTCATGCTGGATGCTGGAATAATTTGACAGGTATATGGGTGAAACTGTTTAAATCTTCACAAATCTGCAAGATATCTAAGATAATATGCTGGTGAAAAAGATTTATATCACAGGTAGATAAGAGGAAGAGAGGCTGACCAAACAGAATACAGATATACCAGAGAAGTTTACTAGGTCTAAGGCTGTGTGAAGAGATGATACAAGAAAGCTGAATACTGACTTTGCACATCAGAGACAGAGACCACCAAACTAGAACTTCTTTCTTTCTTTCTTTCATACTATTCGCCATTTCCCGCGATAGCGAGGTAGCATTAAGAATAGAGGACTGGGCCTTTGAGGCACACTAGAACTACATACATATTTAAGTTTCACCAATAGTTACAGTAACTTGGAATGAAAGTTTTTGGTTATAGTTTCTGTCTATAATGAGTTTGCCTGTCTACTTATGAAGTGTATGTTTCCATAATGGTATACATTTCTTGTTTCTACTGGGGCTTTTAGCACCTGTTCTCATCTTTTTTCTAGATGAGTCTGAACAAACATAGCAAACCACAAATTAAAGCAATAATGATTTAGAATAGAAAAAAACATCAATAGATAAGAGTTGTTCTTCCACATGTTTACTTGATTTTTTTTTTATGGTGGCTGAGACAGCATAGGTGACTGAATGTCCTACTCATGGCCATCTCATAAGCCCTATATACATAATATACATATACCCAAGCCTAAGCCAGGTACCCATTTATCAACACATCCCACAGGAAGAAGGAACACTTGTCTTAGGTGCAAGTCAACTGCTGCACCTAGTATTCAAACCCAGGGAGGCCTAATCCCAGGTGGGCCCATGCATGATTCATGGTCAGCAATTCTAACTGCATCCAAGACCCTGTGATTCATCATGCATAAAAATGTGATATTCAGCAAAATTGATGAATATGACAGAGATTTTTTGGTCACAGCAGACAAGGATAACATGCTGGCCACCAGCTCACTACTCTCAATAAGGAGAACCAAAAGATGAGAAAAGGTCTGTGGTAAAAAAGTGATCAGTAATGATGAAGTCATAAGTATGGATGGAACTGGAGTGCTAAGGAAAGATATGACCTGAATTTGTACAAAAAGGTTAATGTTTCTGTCATCTTGAGACACTCTGTGAACTCTTCCACATCAATGATTCTCTACATCTTACAGTGTCTGAAATCCAGAAGACTTCTATCATACCAAAGGGAAAATTTTCCAGAAGATAATGAGATATATTGTTTACCCACGACCAAAATCTGCCTACTTAAACCCCACTCTGTACAAGTAATATCTGCCAATATAATGTAAAGAGACTCTTGTTTTTAACATCACAAAACTATGCTTGAACTTAGCACAAGCGTTTACAATAATTTAACAACATACATAATAAAAGTACAAAAAAGTCTGTGTGAAATACAGCTATACTGGCAAAGCTTTAGAGACAGTTGATTTTACCATGGAAGAACATATACTTGAGAAAAATTTGATCCCTGTCTGTCCTCCAGGGACATTACTTAGAACAAAACATAATAATGCCATCACTTGAACTATTGCTCCTATAGATGTCAGGATTGTTGACTGCAAGCTGAGGGCAAAGTAAAGTGTGGCAAACAATGAAATAAAGTAAACTGATGTAAATATAAGTCGCTCTGAAGAAAACAGATGTTTTAGGTGATTTACTGGACCCCACAGGAAAGAGAAACTGAAAAGAAAAAGTTAATTAGTATTTATATGTAAACTGTTACAACTCATATGTCCCCAAAAATCTACTATGTAACCATTTCTGGCTTCCCTATGATGATCATAAATCCTAAAACATCACACAAAATATTCATATCTCCTACATCTGAAATCTCTCAAAGCATGTTTCTCAATTTAACCATGTGAGAACATGAGCTTAATTCTAAGCTCAAATTCCTCAAGAAATCCAGTAAAATGTATCCCACCATCATCAAAGATGTTATATCATTCAAAGCAAAGCAATGCAAATTCCTCAGTCCTGAGACTTGCAAGTACCTAATGAGGCTAAATGAATGAAATATAAAAACTCAGTACTGTGATACTCTCCATCCAATCATGCTTAATCAACATACTGCCAGGTGAAAAATGGAGAAGTAGCATATCCAATATGCTTCATGTGACCTCCCCAGTTACTGAGCAAACCTAAACACCAGCAAAAATAGCATGGCTGTGATTAGCTAACATCCTGATATACAAAAGCTTCATACTTTACATGTGTAACATCTGAGATTAGGTGTTCCAGCCCTAGTATAGATGCTGCTTTTGCAAGTGTAGATAAAGTGCTACAACTCTAACTATAAAACTCCATTCTCCATCTAGGTGAAATGAGGTTTACACATTACTCTTGGCTATATAGTAGTTAAACCAATGACCACTGTAATGGGAAACTGACTCAAAAAAGACACCTCATAAAAGCATAATGGTTTATTTAAAGGTTTATGATTCACCAAAGGGCTTTATGACTAAAGTTTCAATTTCTCAAAAAGAAACAAGTTAATTGGAATTTCTCATTTTGCCACATCAATGTGCAAAAGATAATATAATGAAAACTATAAATATACAGTAGCTTCTGCTATGACTGAATACCATCAAATACCAGCAAAACTTATCAATATCTGAGTAAGACACCCAATCTACATTAAATGTCTTCAAAGAAAATTTACAGTACTGCTTCTGCACGGCAGTGCATGCACTATGCACTAATCACATTTCACATTCAAAATACTGTTGTAATACAAATACTGTACCTTAATACTGAGAACACGCTGCCTAGAGTGAACAGCAAGGCAAACTTGCGAGCCTTAAACACCAAGATTGGGAAATACATTGCAGCCAGAGAGAAGCAGATTAGGCCCATCACAACACAACCTAAGAAGCCAAGAATCCTTTGTTTTCTACCCTGAAAATGGAAATTTATTTATGTTATTAGACTAATCACTCATTTACATAAGGTTAAGTAATACTGTGATAAGGAGTAAAGGAAGCCAAAATAAGTAATTGTATGCAAATAGTATAAAGTTTTTAGATATCTTTTAAAGAAAGCCAAAATTAATAATTTGCAAAATGATTTTAAGTTTTTTGTTATCTTTTTTGTGCTAAGAAGCACTGAGTTACCATTAGATTCTACCATGTTACAAACACCACAAAATCAAACAAACTATTTATAAACGTTTATCTGTTGATATGCAAAAGGAACATCCCTAAAATCCTGTATCTAACCACAATTTTCTTAAACTTCAAAGCCCTCTCAAATTTTTTAATTTAAAATTATAGAATGCAACAGTAGTAAGATTCCTCTTTCAAAGATATAGCATACAGTCATTTCATTTCCAGAAAAATTCCAAAAATAAAGTGCCACAAGGAGAAAATAACTATGATTACATATCTTCTCATGATGGCATAGTTGGCTGACCGAAACCCCTGGGGGTCATTTCATATAGTTATGTACAGGGATTACCTAACATTCTTGAGTTCAAGAAAAAACTTTATGGATCTTTTGGTGTAAAAATAATGTGTGATTTTTACCACAAATTAAGAAAACATCATCTTGTAGCACCCATTGACTGTGTCCAAATCAACATGTGCTCTAAAGTATGTGCAGAAGATACAATCATGAGTAAATGTTGACTTTAGGAAATAAAAGCACAATATAATGGCTTAGCTGTTGTAGGTGAAACTGTTCCACACACAGCAATCCCTGTAAAAAAAAGTTGGATTAGGTTTGGCTTGGTTCAGTTTCTAGATATGTTATTGTGTTTTCCGTACATCAACAAATAAACACTATAACATTGAAGGATTTTGTGGAATATGTTTCATTATTAAGTGTTTTTTAGTATGAAAAACATCCTAAAACAAATTCATTACACAAAATTCTCTATATTAGCTTACTTTAAAAGCTGTTTAAAATTTAAAACTCGTAACAGAATTATATATTTTGGCTTCCTTTAATCCTTAAACCTAGAATTTACCTAACAACCATAAAATAACAATGAAGATATTTAGATCTCCTACAGGAGTTGTGGAGGTGGATCTGTCAAATTTGTTTTCGATTATGTAATGATATATGTAAAAAGATTTGTACAAAAAAGTTAACCTACTTCATATTGCTGTGGTATGACGCTGAAGTTATGACAGGTATTCCCCAGAGAAGCGGTGCATGAAAGTTTTTAGGGGAGGGTGATTTATTCACATTTTTCACACAAGTAACCCCACGTTTTCGCTGAACTTCATAACCCTCCCCATATTGTACACAAAAAGAACGAAATCAAGCATCTGCATCTCTACTGTATTGTCCAGATAGCAAATTGTCATTCTCAAAGAGATATAATGCAACATTAAGGATATATCTGAAGTGCCCTAAACGTATTTACCTAATTTCACATGGTAATATGCAGTCATATGTTGTGATTAGATTTCATTTACTTTAAGCAGACGAGAAATTTGGACTTTACACTGAGATGCTCTTCAGAATTTATTCTAATGAATGAAACTGACATATGATTTTTGACATATGAATGTAGGGCCTTAAAAAACAAAAGTAGGCTCTTATAAACATTCAACATATTTATTGGTATTTTCACGTGAATAATCAGAGTACCTAAAGCAGTGTACACATAACTATGTAAGATAAACTTACTAAGCTGGGCAAACAAGGGTCACTCTGTGCAGATGAAAACCAAGAGGATGACGACGAAGCTGATCCAGTCTCCTCGTCTCCATTTCCAATAGTGCCATTTCGTGAAAACCAGGAACTTATCTTTGGGATCTTGATGTCTCTAATGGTAGTCGGCAACAGTGGCTCCTTAGATTCCGACTTGCCATCTCCCCGAGACAGATACTCCTTCAGCTCTCTGTTTAATTCTGTCATTTTTGTTTACATGTATACGTCATCAGTGTGAAGTCTGCTGTCGTAGTAGGTGCGTTCACCTCCAGTATCCGGATTCGAATGCGTTCAGCTCTCGTATCCGGATTCGAACGCGTTTTCCTACAATGTATGGATCGCCGAAACCCGGGTGCATTCTCCTGTAGTATATGAATTCCTCATGTATCTGGAGTATGAATCATCGCTGAGGTAATGAACATTTGCAACAGGACTGAACTATTACAATAAGCGAAGACATGTAGAGAGTCGCCTTCTTCATAATTATTAAGTTATGGGTCAAAATCACCCAGCTTATTTCAAACTTACAATTGTAGAAAAGATTAGTGCAAAATAAGGTTACCGGTATGGGACATGTAAAAGGAATGGGAGACACGATGCTACTTATGCTTTACAATTCTTATGATTGTTGTATCACCCTTGGAGTTCTGTTTTTCTAACTATTATGTGTTCTTGTAAGAAAAGTGTGAAGTGTGAGCACCCAATCAAATCAGATGACCTGGCAACAGCAATGACAAATATACTGAGCATTGGTTAATTGGTTAAGGCTACCAATTGTGATAAAATAGCTGAGCATATCGTCACCCAACTTTGTGCGAGGGGGAATGCCATCGATTATGACTTGAATGGACTGCGAGTCACTTGGCTGCCATCCATCCAATCTCCAGCAACGGCAACCGAACATTTTCGAAGACGACAATCCGCTGCCTTATCAGAGAGGGAGATCAAGTCCAACCGTTTTAATTTTTTAACAAGTGCTCATCCTTCACCATCGACTGATCACACATCCAGCAGGCGTCAGAATGCATTGAGAATGTTACAATGGAGAAAAATGAAAAAAAAAAATAGGTAATTGTCCTTTTCCTCCTGAGATGACTAACCCAAGATTGGAATGGCCTATCTTCAGTGTGAAGGCTACTGCGGTTTGCGCACATTAGTGGAGTACACCATTGCCTTTTAACCAATGTTATGATGCTGATTGCTGACGAGAAAAATGCAAATCAAGAGAAGAGGAAATACAATGTTTCATACGGAAGAAGACTTAATCAGACAACAAAGCCAATAACTTGATAAAATGCCTTCATGAATTCAGGTTGTTTAGTGAAAGTGCTTTGACCTGAGTGTGTATTAAAGATAAGTAGTGAAAATAACGATATGGTGAAAAGTGAAGATGCAATTGAAATTACCTTAGGCCTGACTCGGGGGGGATAAGGATGTGTTAAAGATGAGTGAGTAGTTTATAAGGTGAACATGATGAGTAACAAAAACGCTCTGATGATATGAACAGTACAGAGAAGGACAATAATAAATAATCTGCTATTGCTAGCAAAAGTAAAGAGGTGAAGTAGGAGTTCCATGGTGATATGTGGGTTGATAATAGCATGATCTTGTGTGCAGCTGCAGGGAGAAGGCGTGCTGACGATTGCTGGGGTGAGGAGCCGTTGTCGAGAAAGGAGGCGATGCTGAGGTTCCATGGTTGTGCTGGAGGAGGGAGGAGGCATTGATTAAGTCCCGTGGATCTGCTGCAGGAGGAAGATGTTTCCGAATGCTCGTGATGCTTCTGCTGCAGGAGGGACGAGGACTAACCGAGGAGACATGGCTAAAGAAATTTTCGAGCGGAGGTGAATGCATTGAGGTAAAGAGCCGTTCAAAGTCTCTAAATAAGTTATCTGTCTTTCTTTTACTAGTTTGTGAGAGCTGAACAAAGAAAGCTTCATACAGTATTTTTCGTATCGAGGCATATAGATAGATAGATAGATAGATAGAGAGATATATAAGAGATGCCAAAATCTGAGTCAAGAATCATTGATATAAAAGTGCCTGTTTTGTTTATACACGAACTTATTAGGGAGTTTGAGGGATACTCTCCTGGAAACATTTTGAGAATTAACACCCTGAAAAGTAATTTCCTGCATTGGTGAGATTTAAGTATTCAATATTTAGAATCAGACTCCTGTAGGTGAGCAAGATACAGTAGATGCCCTGAGTTTTCATGAAACACGACAAAACTGGCGGTAATAAACACTTTCCATGAGTTTATCGCATGAGGTCGTGCATTGAACGTCAGTTCCATGAGACGCACGGAAAGTCCGCTAGAGTCACTTGCGCGAGTATGGTGCAACTGAACTCCGCCCGCACAAGGTTACGCTGCGGGTGGAACATGTCGCCTTCAGTACAGTTGAACTATAGGTACTAGGCGGAGAGAGTACATCTTGTCGAGGAACATTCTCACTTCAAAGAAATACATCGATTCCCTGCCAATGATTGTTAAGCAGTCGTGATGCTGCTGGAACCCCGTAAAAAGGTTATTGAGATTGATTGATTAATTAGAAACCAGAGCCACCTTACCCAAAATGTTTAATATACATGGAGAAATGATATTTTCTTCTAATTCACTCATGTTCAGTACTCACTATCATCATCACAATTTTGAGTTCGTAAATCGCATCCCTTCCCTCCCCTTGAGTAAATCGTAGGCAAGCGCCTCGATGGCAACTCATGGGGCTGTTAGGATTAGAAATGATAAAGACAATGATGATATAAAGAGATGTGGACGTTCTCATTTTCAGGCTACTCAGATATGAGGCCCTATGGTTGATTTACGTCGGTTCTCATTTTCAGGTTACTCAGATATCAGGCCTTATGGTTGATTTACGTCGGTTCTCATTTTCGGTGTCGCCTGTGCTATCGGGCCCTGGGGTAATTTAAGGAAAAATTGGATTTGTTCATATCTAAGGCTCGAATATCTGGCACTGAGATGATTATAGGAAATTCTATATTTTTCTCGGTTTTTGGACCCTTTAGACTATCGGGGCTTGATACCCCTTCATACACAGACCATCTTTTTTATTTCCCCCAACCACTTCACATGTCCTAGTGTAGCCCATTGACAACTTGTTGACCCCTGTATACTACATCACACTAAAACCCCTTATCCTTTGTACGCCTCACCCTCCTGCGTGCTGAGGTCAGGATAACTTAAAGCCTCTTTCATTTTATCCTACCGTATCTTTCATAGCTTCCCGTCTCCCCTTTACCCAACTCCACTTCTGATATGCATATTCTTTTTCAGTATCCCTTCGCTCGTTATCTCCAAATTGCACTACACTTAATACTACACCTCTCTCCTTCGCTGTCATTCTTTATACAATCAACCATCCTAACACCATATATTGTCCGTAGCCACTTCGTTTTAATTCATCCAGCCTCAGTCCATTTATTTGCATTTAAGGCCTAAGACTGAAACCCGTACAGCTCTCTCGGAACTATTATACCATTTCGTATGATCTGTCAGGTATATCTACAAACATTCTTATTTACGTATGTTAAAGGGGAATGGAGCAAGTGTTAGGAAATATGTGCTAACTTTGAAATTAACGCCGTTTGAAGGAGTATCATTTATGTTCTACATCATATATATAATACTTAGAATTATATTTCATTGTAATTCACATCCTAGATCCCTTTCCCTAAAACTTTTTTTTTCTTTTTTTTTTAAGGATTCGTTCCCAACTCGACAAGCAAGAGCAAGAAGTTCGTCGCGATAACTTGTTCCCTAGTCACTTGATTGGCTATATTTTTCTTCATTAATTGGCTTGGTTACAAGTGTCTAAGTAAAATCTCTGCAAGGATCAGTTAATTTACTTAATTTTATTTCATTACTGAGAGTTGTCAAGTCGTGAAAAGTGCATTTTTACTCTATATTTTGGACAACTACATGAAATACTTGGCAACTAACGCAAAGTAAATGCAACTGAACGCGAGCGACCTCTGGCATTCAGAAACAGAGACCTAGAGAAGAGGAGCACGGTAGGAGAGCCATACTCACAAGTTGTGTGATTTTTGAGTTGAAAGAAGGTATTTAATTTGTTTCTGGTACATATGATAAGCTTAGAGTATTACTTTAATATATATACTGGAATCCTGGATGATAGCATGACTTGTGTGACTGGAACTGCATGTCATTGTACCCGGTAACCGCAAATAATGCATAGGGTGTCCCGCATATCAGGTTTGTATATTGTTGTTAGTAGATAAGGAACTTCTTTTTATCAATTAAAGATTATTTCGATATCAGTCAATACATATTTGCAAGGCAACATGTAACAAAATAAGAGTGAATCAATATTATTTGTTTCTGTTCTGACGAGTGTGACCTTGGCAACGGACCGGTGCCGAGTTGTGTTTTTCCCAGAATGTTGGACATTTGAGGCACTGAATATTGAAAAATTGTAAGAACCAAAGCTAGTGTATAATATTCCAACAATAGGCAGGTGAGACTTTGTTAGAAATATTTAACTGATCTAAGACTGGCTATATTTATACATAGATGCTATGATGTTTATTCTAGATTTGTAAACATGGATATAACTAGACAAATCATTACAGGAATAATGTAATTAGATTGGCCATGGCAAATTCAACGGTGGGTACTTAGTAATAAACACAGGCCTTTGATTATCCTAGGGGAAAAAAAAGTGAAACTTGTGAGTTGCGTTTCCAGTTACAAACTCGGTCCTAAGCCAATTTCAGGTTTTCCAAGAGGACTTTGTTTATGTAGTAGTTTAAAGTCGAAGACTTGGGTCTATTAAAGATTAGGGAATTATCAGTATAAATCGTGTATGATCGTTGATGCATTATCAACGGGTATTATTGCTAGGGGAAAAATTACCTTTATCCATACTTGACATGTCTGTCTGCGAGGCTTCATATTACTGTTACATTTTGGCTGCATTCATAGAGATGAAAAAGGCTAACAGTAAAATTCATTTGTGACCCACGTTGAAGCTGTCGCTATTAATAATTCAGGGTTCGCCTATATAAAGGGCTGCAAACAAACTGGGGCTTAGGTTCCCCCTTCTTAGAAATGGGTTCTGAGAGTCCCAAAGATGACATGTGTAATACAGGAATTGCTTAGAAACGATAGATTTCACTTGAAGGGAGAACATCTTTCGGCTCCCGATTCCCGGTTGGCGCCATGTGGACGGCACTACATGACATCGATTACAGATCTTGTTTGTCTTATCGCAGGCTTTCAGGACTTGTCTAGGTTCGATAAATTGGCAACAAAGTGCTCTGTTGTACAGTATTGATATACAGAAAAGGACGCATTGAAGTAATATCCTATAAATTCGTGGATATTCGTCTGCGCCTGCAAACATGAATTGAGGGATCAATGACTGTGGCAACTACACAAATAAAGAGATGCCAAACACCTCTTTCATGTAAGACTTGATTATATATGTAAAGAATTTAGGAAATTGTAGTATGAATTCATAGACACAAATGGAGTTGGAATAAAGTAATATTAAATACCATTACCTTTATGGAAGAAAATTAGTGATAGTAGTGAGAGGTGATGGTAAATGTACATACATTCCGGAAGCGTATATGAAGGGTTGCCAAATCTCCAAGTCCCACTAAAGGAATTTTTCATACCACCTTCATGAATGTAAATTTGGTTTATAGTGACTTTATACCACATAATGGGTGATGATGATGGTGATGATATGAAGATCTAGGATGCAATAATATTCTTTCACAGATCGTCGACGTTCAGTTTTGATAGAAAATTTAACTCCAATACAATTTTGACACCGTAGAGGCATTAAAGCTATTTTATGATACATTAAACTCTTCAGTATCCACAAGGAATTAAAGATGAGCTCCGTTATGTCGCATTTCAATATGTATTTTTTCAGTCTTACCTGCCCACCTCTCATCCCATACTGTCTATATATATACATACTCCTTCCACCCAACCCTTTCCCCATCGTACCGTGTTCCAGCTATTCAATCCCCACCCCACCCCCTTAACCCAAACACCCAACAATCCATCCTCCTGTCCCTTCACTCCATTCCCCTGTGAACGCCGGCAACTTGATAAAGATTTAAGTCTCTCTCTCTCTCTCCACCTGCTTTAGGTTGAGTTACACGCCTCCAACGGCGAAGGTGTATCACCAGTGTACAGTCTCAGAATAACTCATTCCTAAATAGTTGATCCTTTCCTTACAACTGGCTATCAAGCAGTCTTGAAGCCGCAGAAACCCATAGAAAAGGGATCCTTTAGGTTATATATATATATATATATATATATATATATACAAACCTCCAACAGCCAGAATCGAACCTGGAACCCCTGTGCAACAGGCGGGAGCGCTGCCTCTAGGCTATGATCGCCCCTAATAGGGTAATGACTATTCAAAAACCATGTACTCGACTAATCTTCGTCTCACGTTGGTGAACAACGGGATCTACACCGGTCATTCCCCATCAGGGTCACACAGCCAGCAGATAGCATTTTACCGAACCTAGCTGTATAACGCGTTGTTATATGAATACGAACAAAGTGCATATGAACGCATTTGAGACGAAGGGTATTCGAGTTCATAGTCTT
>JAUTXX010185915.1:3923-15191 GCA_032273605.1 Panulirus laevicauda | reverse complement strand
CACAGTGGCAACCCTGTTGAATAAAAGGTATCTTGACATTCTGTCTACTTTGAAGAACAACAATATTTGTCATCCAGCACAATACTCAGTGATAATCTTAATTCACCACCCATTAACTTCAAAGACAATTTTTACAGTGCATAAAATAATGATCTTACAGCACACATAAGCATCAAAAACATAATCTGTACAAGTTGAGAGAGAGAGAGAGAGAGAGAGAGAGAGAGAGAGAGAGGGTATGAATGAGAGAGAGAGAGAGAGAGAGAGAGAGAGAGAGAGAGAGAGAGAGAGAGAGAGAGAGAGAATTTTACAAATAGGCAGGGATAATGGACAGAAATCCTTGAAGTTCTTTCTGGCCTCTCTTTACATCATCCCATTAGAAATCACTCTCTAACTCACATATTTCTCATACACTTCTTACATTATCATTGTTAACTTTTATTTCAAACTGATACACATATGTGCTCTTCATAATAACATTTCTTTTCTTCTTTTCTTTCACACTTCACTGCCATTTCATGTATTAATGATGTAGCACCAGGGACAGATGAAGAACAGCCACATTTGCTCACATCCATTCTCTAGCTGTCATGTGAAGTGCAAAAAACCACAGCTCCCTATCCATAACTAGGCCCCACAGACCTTTCCATAGCTTATCCCAGCTGTTTCACATGCCTTTGTTAAGTAAACTGATGGCATGTCGACTTCTGTGTGCCACACAGTGCGCTGACCTCTATATACCACACTGTTGCAATTCACTCAATCCCATGCACACCTTTCACTATCCTCCATATTCAGACCCAATTCACCCAAAATCTTTTTAACTCAGTCCTCCCATCTCCAATCTGTTCTCCCTCTCCTTGACCCCTCCACTCCAGACACATATATCCTCTTCGTTAACCTTTACTCACTCATTCATTTAATACATTCAAATTATTTCAGTGCACCCTCTTCAACTCTCTCATCCATACTCCTCTTGTCACCATATCTCTCTCTTACCCTTTTATTATTTACTTGATCAAATCACTTCACATCACATATTGTCTTCATACATTTCATAACCAACACATTCCTGCTCCTCTTCACATCCTCACCTCAAGCCCATGCTTCATGTCTACATAATGTTGGGACTACTATACTTTCAAACATACCCATTTTTGCCCTCCCAGATAATTACTTCACTTTCCACAGTCTTCAGTGCTCCCAGAACCTTTGCCACCCCTCACCCACCCTATGATTAACTTCCATGGTTCCATCCACGTTTTTCATCTAACTCTTGCATAGTAAAGAGCTGATAATGAAATATTTCTTATACCTTAGGGAGGTGTATTATTGGTACAACCTGCCTGGGTATCAGAAGAGTCAGTGACAACACTTCATTGATTGTCAAGTTGCTCTTCTTTCACACAGGTAGCTGTCTTTTCTTTCTGCCTCACCAACATGTGGACTGCTGACATTCTGTCCACAAAATATAATCTCTCCCTGTCACAAATAACATTAGACAATCACTTAACTCGCACAACTAATTCTTTGCAACTCTACATTTTTCTGCAGTGAGTGTGTACTAGCCCAGCCTGCTGGCAAAGCGGTAAGAGCAACAGATAGAAGTTGTAGGTAGGAGCATTAGACAGAGGAATTAGGTAGAAGCACTGGGTAGAAGCAGTAGGTAAGAACATTAGCAGGGACCATTAGGTTGAAGAAGTAGGTTGGAACATTAGGTACACATATCAAATAATAGTAATAGGTGGGAACATTCAGTAGGAGCCTCTGAAAACACTACACTAGAGTTGCCCTTTGTCAGTGACCTGTTAAGAGTAAGGCATAAAAGGCTAAAAAGATGCATTGGAGTTCTCCCGTTATGGGGATTCTTTCGCCATGGCCACCCACTCAAGGGAGTTCCCAATAGGAACAGGTGTCAGGGATACAGGCAGACAGACAGATAAAGAAATATTTCTGCATAAGAAAAGACTTAATGAACTATACCGGAATAACTCAATCATGTCAACAATGGGACTAGGCTGTTAATATAGCTTAAATTATTTCTAATAAGAATAATATCTAGTACCAAATCAAAATGTGCATGATGAAATGTTGGCAGTAGTTAGTAGGAGCCAATAATTAAGGAGGTTAGTGATGGCTGCATAGTGATCCAGCACTGCAGTGGTTGTCAAGTTGCACTCTAACCTCAGTAGCTGTCTTAGCTTTCTGCATCACCTATGTGTGGACTACTGGCATTCTGTACACAAATATACAATTTCTCTTTGTCATGCATAACACTTGACAACACTTAACTCACAAAGCTCATTCTTTATAATTCTAGATTTTCCTTTGGTGAGCGCTATGTGCTAGCCCTGCCTTTAGGCAAAATGACAGTAACATAATAGTAGGCAGGAAATTCTATGTAGGAGCATTAGGTAGTAGTAGTAGTAGGTAGGAACATTTAGCAGGAGCATTAAGTAGAAGTAGTCAGTAGGAACATAGGTAGGAACCTCTCCAAACACTGCATTGGACTTGCTCTATGCTAGTGGCCTTTTAAGAATGAGGCACTAAAGGGTAAGAAGAGGCACTGAAGTTCACTCGTAATGGAGACTCTATTGCTTTGGCCACCCACTTGAGGCAGTTCCAGAGGGGAAAAGGGATCACAGATAGACATGTATTAAACAAAACTTTTATCTTACCCTCTTGCTATGGATGTTCTGAGTCTTCAGTGTCTGGCCTGAAAGAAGCTTACAATTATGTCTTGGCCTCAATATCATTGGAAAATTATTCTTTACACTATGTAATGCATCAGTTTGTGGAGGGTGGTTCTGATGAACATTATTATGGGGATCTTCATCTCTTCTATTTGCAACACTTCTTAGTCTGTAACATTTCAAATCAACATTTTCCTGGACATCAGTTAGAGTATCAATTAGATGCACATCACTCTTTTGGTCTTCTTCACTTCCATGTTCTCCAGTAATCTGCAGAGATGATGTGCATATTTGTAAAAAAAAAATTTTTCCTGAAACATATTATGCAGTCTAAAGGCTGTCTAAAAATAAACAACAAAAATATCTTGTGCTGCCTTTGTGTTAATTAAATTTTCTGATAAGGTGCATGGAAACAAGAAGCAAATAAAAAATATCTTACAAAAAAATCCAAAGGAAATACAAAAGAGATGTCATATAAATGTACTACTTGAAAGGTCAATTAGATAAAAAAGAGTAAACAACAAAATTTCAGACATTTAATGGTGAAGAATGTTACTTTTGAGAACTTGAATTTGGCTTTCCGATCAGACACTTCTATTGATATACCTAGAGCTTTGTGCACTTGCATACAGCTTACAACAGCTTGAAGTACAGAGGTCTTTTAGAGCTCAAAAGCCTCACTGTGTATGGAGCACATGCCACTTATGAAATTATCATCAAAAGAAAATAAAGTAAATCCACTACAAATCTCAAAATTGTGGCAGAGTAGAATTTAAGTAAATATGATATAAAGAAAGATCTAGGCCAAGTATATCTAAATAGTAAGAGAATTGCATCATTAACAGCACGAATTTCACATGACAGATAGAGAATGATGTGAGCAGATGTGGCCTTTCTTCATTTGTTCCTAGAGCTACCTTGCTAACACGGGAAATGGGGATCAAGTATGAAAAAAGAGCATTGTAGGATTGTATAAAATTGGAAATTAATAGTGAAATAATAAGCTATCATTGGATACTACATTTTCTCATTAGTGGTAATTTTTCATCCATCTGAGGTGGCTACAATCCCTTCAGAGGGTATACTACTCAAAACCCTTGTCAAGCCAAATCAAGAAAATTCTACCCAAAACAGAATAAGCCAGTGTCTGTTAAATAACTTAATACAAAGATTCTATTGCTGCTTCTGAATACTAAACTACTAAATGATCACCTACTGGTGCTTACTAGTTCAGTGAACAAGAGAAATTCAGTTAAGAGTATGCACCCTCTACAGCTGCCTAACTCAACATCTATCATGATTAAATGTCCAAACTGTGTGTTTATGTAGCCACAGGAAGGACAAAGCTACTGTCTGATGGTGTGGTGGGGGGTGGGTCTCATACTTACAACTATGCTCAGACGAAGAGAGGAACAGAGAATGCAAATACTTTGAATTTCAAGTGTATCAGGTATCAGATCATAATGCAAAAGATGAAAAATTTCAAATAAAATTTGTGTCTAACCATCTTCCTCTGAATGTTCTTTATCTCCAATGTCTGGCATGAATGATGGATATGATTTTGTCTTGGCCTGAGTATCATTGGATGACTGATCTCAGCACCATGTAATTCATAATTTTGTTTAAAGAAGAATGCAGAGTGGTTTTCAAAAGCATTAACGTGAGGATCTTCTTCATCTCTTCTGCTTACAACTCTTCCTAAATTGTCAGCCTTCAAATCACAATTTTCCTGGATGTCAGGTAAAGAAGCAGTTAGCTGCTCATCACTTTTTCTGTCTTCTTCACTTATAAGTTCTTTAGGTATCTGCAGAGATGATGTGTAAATCTGCAAAGGAAATCAAATTTTTCAATAAACAATTAAAGTAGTTAGAGGGCTGTAAAAATACACGTATGAATCCTCGTGTTCTTCCTAAGCATAAAATATTACATGCATGAAACAATTAAGCAAACAAAAACAAAATGAATCAGAAACAAATCTGAAGCAAATGAATAAGTCATAACATTTCAAAACATGAATTTTTTTGAAATTAAAACAGTTCAATGAATAAAATCAGGGATTCATAAGTAATGAAAATTACTTTCAAGAGAATGAGGCTTAAATTTGGTATTCTCATTAGATCTTGTTATGCTGCACTTACAGAACTGTATATCTGTCTACAACATACAATAGCTTGGTCCTTCCATAACCTTTAAAAAAAGAAAGTACACAGGTAAACAAGATATATGGACACATCTAGCCATGGGTTTTTACATGCTCATAACACTGAAGGGATGTAAATGCATGAAAACTAATAAGGGTAATTTTTTTGTAAGTTTTGAGTCAGACTAAGTTCCAAGTTAGGCCTTTTTATGAGGGACATAACTAACAAGTGGGTAAAATCCAGATAAGAGTAAAGAGCCTTGGAACATTCAATTTTTCTCTTGCTGGGAAACAACTATATATATTTCATAAGTACCTGATTCAGCCATTTCAAGTTATGACCAAGGTTAACCAAGATTATAGTGTAGATTAAAGCATGATTCCAGACAACAGATGAATAGATGATGGGCAACAAATGATATAAAGCTGGACAATGAACAAGTAAAGTGATCCCTAACTATTCCTAACTGTCTTCCATGTCATGAAAGCAACACTAGAATGATGTATGGTGGTTTGGGCAAGCATCAAGAAAGAATGTAGAGACAATGACTAAGGAAGTGTAACTGAGACATGTGGATGAAGACATAGAATAAAGCACATGGTATCAAGGAAAAGATATGAGAAGGAATTCTGACACTGGAATCTGCACACATTTGACCAGATCATAGTGTCTGTGGAGGTTCTGTATAAACCATGTTGCTGCAAAGCAGGAGCCTACTATAGGCATATTTCTGTATGAAGAAAATTCTGAATAAACTATACCAAATTTTGTTTAGACAACATAGAGTAAGCTAATGATATGGCTTATTACAGTTGTGAAAAGAATAATATCAACAACCAAATCAAATTGTACAAAATGCAAAGTATTAAATAAAACTAGCATTTTACCTTCTTGCTTTGGATTTTCTGAATCTTTAATCCTTGGCGTAAATAATACTTATAATTTTGTCTTGGCCTCAGTATCATTGGTTGACCAATCTCAGCATCATGTGGTATGTCATTTTGTTTAGAGATGTGCTTAATGTGGTTCTGATGAGCATTATTATGGGCATCTTTTTCATCTGTTCTATTTGCTTGTTTGTCACATTTCAATACACCATTTTCCTGGATATCAATAAGAACAGCATTCAGCTGTACATCATCGTTTGGTCTTCTTCTCTTACAAGTTCTCTAATAATCTGCAGTGATGATGTGTACATCTGTATGATAAAGGGCAATTCTTTCAGAATCAAAAGATGCAGTTAAAAGGGTTTAAAGAATAAACGAAGAAAACATCAGAAGACTAATACTAGAGCTTACTGAAGCTGACACTAAGCTAAGCTAGTACAAAACAAATATTTCTGTACAATCATCAGAGTGAAGGACAGGTGAAATAAATTTCCTTGTTTAATAGGATGACAATGGTTATCACAAATTAAAGCTCATGATATACACAAAGACAGATATACAATCAAAGAAGCATGATCTTCCTGCATCTGCAAACCTTACAAATGGATTAATGATACAAATAATTACATCAAGACTACAATTATTCAGAGCATTCAGAGTTCTGTTGAATTCAGAGTTATTTAAGTCAAGTCATTAAAAAGCAGCTGCCATTTCTATTTCATTTTCAGTGCAACATCATAGGCTTAAAATGTCTGTTGTTGAAGCTATCATTTCAGTAAACAGCTATTTCATATATTTCTTTTATGAGAATATCTGAAAATAAAACACTAATCAACTTTAGGTATTTTTGGCAAAGTTACTATCCCCTGTGTGCCTCTACAAGCCTCTGTTATGGTTAATTCTTAGGGCTTACTTTTCCATATTCCAATACCTAAGTCTGGTCTTTTCTCATCAGTTATTTCCACCCAGTCACAAATAACTTGACTAAGTTAATTGAATGTAATTATATTCCTGTAAAATTATGTTATGAACTGAGAAATATAAAACAAATTACCATGAGACATTCCATGAAATCATGATAGAAGAAACCATATCATGCAATGGATAATGTACTGACAAAATATATTTCTCTATGAATAAAATGTACTTGCCACCTACAAACGGGAGATTCAGATTCATATTCAATAACATCAAGCTCCTAATTGTTAGTGAAAGCTCTAAAACATAAGCTAATAACTACACCACTGACAAAGAAGTTAATCCCTATCGTGCTTCCAAGAACATTTGAATGAACAGAGAAACTCGGTCTTGAGTTCCAGTGACTACCCACCAAACATAAAGGAGAGCTAAAAACACTGATAAGCACTACATACAGTCTTTACCTGAGCTGTCAGAATTACATTAAACACCTTTTAATAACTAATTATCCCTCTTTCAAGTCACTGGGAAAATTTCTTTCCTTTGAGTGTACCTTGATACTCAATTCAAATGGAAATTTTCAAGAACTTACCTGGTAGTCAGGCAACTGATCCTTGTGAAACACATGGGGAATAACATACTGAAACAGCATCTTCTGGTCCACCAACCTACCTCTGGGACTGATGAAAAAAGGAGAAGGAATATAAAATTGTATTACACTCTATACTTGTATCTATCACATCATCTTTAAGTCTATGTAAATCTTGTACACTTTAGAATTTTGTATTCAATCTGTACTATGGTGAGGCTTCTATGCCAAAGTAAAAGCATACTGTACAAATGTATCTCTGCTACCAAAAAATAATGTAGTTCAAATCTTTAAACAACCTGATAGGATCTAAGAATAATCAGTCTATGGGCATAAATTTAATCATAATTTAATAATCTTATCAATATATTCTAACGTTAAATTCATTTCCATTCATATGGGCTAGATATAGTACAAATAGGCATGCAACTATTGAGATTTAATTTAGCAAACTGGGAATGCTAACCCTGAAGGCTGGCAAAAGGGCAAGGACACCTATTACTGTGGCATTATCTATTCTTAATTACTGTGCTTTGCAACTACACCACATCCAACATGTAGTCCTGGTATCTTCTGCATAGCTTTCCATACCATTACTTTGTTTGATCAAACTCTATTTTATCTAAATATGGTATCTGTGTTCATACGTAATTTTCAACTCTTTTGTTGCATAGCTCATAAAACATCATTAATCATGGCCACAAAACAAGATATTTCAAAGAAATATGGACTCTATGATGTATCAGTTAGCTCTGCTGTCTCTGATGCACTGATGGCCCCCTGTTGAGCCTGCATAAGTTTGAATACTGGTTGTGGCAGTTGGTCCATAGGCTGGGGTATATACAGTATTCATGTATATAACATAAATGAGATGGCCTTGATTAGGGCATTCAATTGTCTGTGCCATCTCAGCTTATAAAAAAAGTGTACTACACATAACATTAAGTATACATAAATGTGTAGGAAAACAGTTCCTTTGATGTAAGTATACGTTGAAATGTATAGGTATGTATTTGTGCATGTGTGGGCATTTTATGTATATTCATGTATATACATATGTGTCTGTTTCCTTGTGCTACCTCGTTAGCGGGAGACAGCGACAAAGTATAATAAAATAAAATAAATATATATATATAAAATACTTAAGGTATAGAAGGACCTTAAAATATATAATTATATCAAGCTAATGATCTATAACTGAAGATGCTTACTCAAACTTACTCATTAGATGGCTCAGAGGCCAAGGCCCCTTCAGACTGTAAACGCACCATAAGTCTCTTGCCCATGTTGGTAGAAACATGAAGGAGTTGGGCCAGAGAGGCAGGAGTGTGGTAGTTCTCATCATTGCGTAAGTGCACTAACAAACGGCGAAATAAACAGGTTTCCCTTACCTGCTTGAGAAAAGTACACTGAAAAATTTCACTGTTGTTCCTATTGATTAGAATAATATTCCAAATCATAAAATCAAGCACAAAACATGATATACAGACAAAGAGTCAGTCTAAAGCTGAATAATTTATTCATTTTTTTTTTTTATTAACCTATGTCGCTGTCTCCCGCGTCAGCGAGGTAGCGCAAGGAAACAGACGAAAGATTGGCCCAACCCACCCACATACACATGTATATACACACATATCCACACACGCAAATATGCACACCTATACATCACAACGCATGTTGTGAATAATTTATAAGTGCTGAAAATGTAATGAAATTTAGGAAAAATAAATTCCTTGGTGTTTCCAAAAAGGTAACCTAATGAAGGCATATATTTTACTTCCTTTCTTGGTCTCATATCTGAAAGCTTCCAGTCACTCAGTACTTTTTCTTCTTGTAGTGGTCTGATGAAGATTTGAAGATTTTAATGATCAAAAATGCTATTTGCTGGGTTATACCTTTTAAATATTTGGGGAGAGAGACCATCAGGATCTTCTGACTTATTCAGATTTGAAATTTTTGGGAATATTTAAGTAATTTATAGTTCTGAAGTTATATAAGTCTAATTTCTCATTATCTACTTTGTGTTTTTGTCCATAGCATTTAGAAAATTCTAGATACTAAATGCTAATTCAAAGTAACTGTTTAGAGAGAAAGCCATTTCTTCATTACTCTTTGTTAAGGTGCCATTATTCTAAGACAAACAGTTTATGGTATCCTTGACATTGTTCTTGATCATTATATAGTTGAAAAATTCTTTATGATTCTTCTTCATGCTGCAAGACGTTGTCTTTCTGAATATTCTTTTACTGAACCTGATTTTTTCTTTACAATTTCTCGTAATATTTCATACAATCCATGATACTGGGACTGCTACTTAATTTTGAATTTCAAGTTTACATTCCTCTGATGTCTGATTAAATTATATTACTTTATTAACCCAGTTTGGCATTTCCTTCTTATTACCTCAATTTTTCTTTTTCTTTGAAAACCATCTCTCTTAAGAAGTATATAATTCTTAAAGTTGCACAACAGTAAATGTAATGATACTGTGGTCACTGTAACCTATCTTTTTTGCACAACAGTAAATGTAATGATACAGTGGTCACTGTAACCTATCTTTTCACTAAACTCAATACAGCTTATTAGGTCCCTGTCCACAGTTAGGACTAAATATGAAATGAATCTAAAATAAGAACAGATGATAAAGATTAAATAAATTTAAAACCAATGGGGATGCAAAACATAAAGAATCAGAAGATAAGACAGAAGATGAGGGGGTCTGGCTTCCTAATAAAGGATGACCTTAGGTTCACTAGCTGCTAGCAAATGGGTATTTTGCACAGTACAGTATATAATAAGGTGAGATACAGTTGAAGATCTCAGTGTAATAGTTCTGATAATATGCAGTGCTTTAAAAAAAAAAAATATGACAAACCGGACCATATATTCAGTGGTATCAAGGAAAGATATATTTGGATGGTACAAGAGGCAGAAAGCAAACTTTGAAGGGGATTTTAACAGCTGGCAAACTGACTGGGAATATCTGGATCACCAAGGAGAAAGTAACACATGGAGGCATGACTTCTCAGTATGTGTTCAAGAAAATTCCCTTGCTAGCATGTCACTAAAAATGCTAGATATGCTGTCACTACTGAATCCTGCATTAACATACAGCAAGTTGTAAAATGGAAAAAATTTGCCCAATGTGTCTCTAAACAAATCAAATCAAGCAAATCTTGAATATGCAAACATGATCAGTATAAAACTAGCTAAGGCATCTCTTTTCACCTTAGTTTTAAGCCATTACTCTAACTGTATATGATCTACTGATGAATATAGTTTTAAGATATTACACTCTACTTATATATCATCTACTAGTGAATACAACTGAATGAACTGATTCAAGTATTATATGTTAATGGTCCTGACTTAAAGTTTCAGTTTTCATGGCCATCTTATCCTTGCCCTTAACATCTGAGGGGCAAGGCTAAGATAACATGTTGCCTGGAAGAGGTTCTGTGAACATCAGATAGTGGTCAGCTTAGATACTTTACCTGAATGAGATCTGTACTGGTTAGAGAGTAATCAGTGCAGGAGTGAGCTAGGTCAGCACATATTTCACAAACATGCTTCAACTGCATATCTTTTTCTTCCAGCAATTTGAAACACACCTGCAATATCAGAAAAAGCCAATTTTGTTTAACCATTCCTGCACAGCCATTCATTACTTCCCACACTCTGTGAGTTGAAAAGTAAAGAGCAATGATTTTTGTTATACGTGTTGGACCTGCACACTATCATAAGCTTCAGTCTAACAGTTTCCTAATATCATTTGCTAAGCATTTTGTATGTGGGTTTGACTAACACAAGCAAGCAGTCACCACTTGCTTCCTGAGTAATGAATGAAATACAAAAAATGTGTACATATTCTACGGCAAGGAACTGTTGTACCAGCCCTTAAACTATAAAGCCCTTAGTCCATCTGAGAGAACATATAACAATATATCCTTCCCATTCAAGGTATCTTTCTATATAAAAGAGTGATTTGTCCTAATTACAAGTCAGAAAAACCTACAGGTACATTCTGAAACAGTAGTGAT
>JAUTXX010185584.1:0-15198 GCA_032273605.1 Panulirus laevicauda | reverse complement strand
AGTAATAATACTCAGTAAATGATTACCACATGGGGAAGTATGCCAGAAGTGTAAACTGAAAGACATTGTTACAGTATTTATGATACTAAACTACTTCAAGGAGTATCATCTTGGTTTCCGAGATGATGACAATAAAAAAAGAGATTATTCAGCATCATTCAACATTCTTGTAAAGAAAAGGAATTAACAACAGTCAACTTGCGTTACCAAATGACTGACAATTTTCAGTGAAACGTATAAAGATAACTTCAGACTTTTAAAATACCTTTGATAAGGTCCAACTTGAGACATTCTTACGTAAAATATCAAATCATGATATTCAGCTTAATAGTAGACTGATTAACTAAGTTAATAAAATAGATAGAGATTCTTAAGTGCATGTGTGCCCAAAGCTCAGTCTTTGACATACTCCTATAAATGATGTAATAAAATAGTTTAAATTATGCTATTTTTTTTCCTTTTACACTAAATGCTTCAATCACAGACAGAAGTCCACATCAAGGCCAGGCCTTAATAGAAATATAAAGTTAATGTTAGGGAAAAAGAGAGAAAAAAAAACGAATTTTGGAAAAAGTGAAAAACTTGTCCTTTAAAAAGTGTCAGTTGATAGATACTGGGTGAGATATGAAAGGGGTATTTTGCTAGTGGTGGGGCACACAAGCAGCCAGCTCTCGGATGCAAAAAATCAAAGCAACACCTAGAGAAAAGACAAAAAAATTATCCAACATTTCGGCATATAGCAAGGGAGTCAAGTTTTTATGTTACTCTCGGAGAGATGATAAGTCAGACCTATTCAAATTCAACTTTGTAAAGTTATGACGCAGAACTAGAACCACCCCAGATACAAGGACGGATCAATACTTTGTAGAAACGGACCAACTGTTCGGAAGAAAAGAAATTTCGACATCTAAGCTGGACTCCCAGTTTCTTAGAGGCAGACTTAGCTATTTCTGTAATGTGGCGTTTCAAAGATGATGTGGATGTTACAGTAATCTCAAGTATGTTCACCAAGTCAAGGAATGAAATTACAGATCTCTTAAAGGAGAGACATCAGTCTTCAGGAATTTTCGAGGAAGAGATGGGCAGAAACTGCGTCTTGAAGGCATTAAACTTAACCAGATTTCGTCTATCACACTGAGATATCATAAGTCTAAGTTCATTGAGATAATGTGTCGAGACGAGATGCAGATCGAGTGAAAGAAGAGCCAGATTAGAAGGATGTGGAGGAATGCAATATCGAGTCATAACCATACCAGTGCATTTGGTTATTTGCAGAAGAATGAAAGTCAATGATAGAAAAAGGACAAAGAGTGTAGGAGACAAGATAGAACCATGTTGGAACTGTTCAAGGAGAAAGGAGGAAAAGCTGATCCATCAACAACCAGAAAGGATGCTAGATATAAGGGAGCAAAGTGATGAAGGGAAGCGAAAAGAGGGGAGCTTAGAGATGAGACCCCGATGCCACATCCCGTTGAAAGCTTTGGATATATCAAGGGCAACTACACAAGTTTCCCCAAAATCTTTCAGGGATGATAACCAGACATTAGTAAGACAGGAAAGAATATCACCAGTGCATCTCGCCTTACGGAAGCCATACTGATAATAAAGAAGACTGTGCGTTTCAAGGCGTTTGAGGATATAGGAGTTTAGGAGGGATTCAAAGACCCAGGAAACAGCAGAAGTCAAAGCAATAGGACGATACTTATAGGGGTTAGAACGGTTACCCTTCTTAGGATTGGGATATATCAACGAATACTTCCAAGAAGGAAAAGCTCTTTATTTCAAACAGAAACGAAATAGACGAGCAAGCACAGGTGCAAGTTTAGAGACACACTCTCTCAATACACGGGGCTGGAGGGATGGATGCCATCAGGTCTACAAGCCGACTAGTTTCCAGAGAGAGACGCGGTCTGTGGACAGGTCGCAAAAAGATAGCAGGAGGGGCTTAGGATTTGTAAATAGAGCATCAAGGGTGAAAGAATGTTAGAGCTATCCAAGGTTGTCTTAGAGGAGAGACGAGATATAAAGATAAGTGTTTTTTTCTACCGTCAGAACGGAAAAGTGAAGTAAAGGTACAGCAACAGTTGTTAGCGGTGCCCTTAACTAAAGAGCAGAAATACCTATTGCTGGATGAAGAAGACAGGTTGCCACACTTCTGAATAAAAAAAAAACCGCTTTGCCTGGCGAGTACCGAACTCGCATCGAAACGAGCAGTGATAGATGCTGAATGAAAGTCTGAGGAAGGTGTGTTTTCCAAGCCCGATAAACCTGATCCCTTGCTCGAAACGCTTCAGAACAGAAACCATAGATTAGAAAAGGAGGTCGTCTTGGAGGCATAAGGGATAAATGCTTCCATTCCCGCAACTATAACCTTTGCTCTGCGTTTAGCGAAGACAGACAGATCACGTAAGGGACAGTAAGTTACCCAAGGAAAGTCAGAAAGGGATTATCCTAAGTTATTCCAGTCAGTTTGGCTAAGATGCCAATATTTAAGTGTAGAAGGGACTGCAGGAGTGGGAAGGTGCTGTCAAGATAGATGCATTCAAGAGAGTGTGATCAGATGAACCAATTGGGACCCAGATTGACAGCGTAGAGGTGAAAAACAAGTCCAAAAAAGACAGACGTTTTGCAGTTGCTATCCAATATCAACATAACTTCCTTCTGAACAAAGTATACCTGAAAAAAGTATAGGATTCAGGAACCGTATTGATCATCTGAATCCATATTCCGAAGCACATTTAAGGAAAGTGCCACGATAGCCTTGGAAAAGAGTCCTGATATGAACTGCAAGATTAATACCAAGGCTGAAAAGACAAACCACATGAAGGATGATTCAGGGAAATGAAAAAGTTCGCTTTACAGAAAAGAAAGGTCTACAGTGAGTAAACGGAAGGTTTGAAGATGATCTGAGGATTACATAACAAATATTTAGGTATATTGCTCGAAGTATATAGGGATCGGGTAACCAGACAATAGGCTTAAAATGAAAGGGGAAAAAATTTTTCCACACCACCAAAGGTAAATACTTCTTTACAATTATGGTTATCAAACGCTGTCATAAATACAGAAAAAAACGCATCCATATGAGTGTAGACGATGCTATAACATGCAGGTATTCTAGATATAGGGTTAAAGGTCTTTTGCTACCCATTTCTTAAAAATCACTTGAATTTTAGAGTCATCAACAACAGTAAAAGCTTGGAGTTGTGTACTGAAACACTGCCACGTGCAAACTGCTATGAAAATAACGTAACCACGTTTGAGAAATACGAGCTGGAATGAGGAATTCGATAAAGCTGGAGAACAAGACTGAAACACGAGGAGAAGTGTGAGTGGGTGGTAATGTAGCTGGAGGCAATAAAAGGTGAAAAATGAGAGTTTACCAGATTTGAGAAGGTTTAAGGCGAAGTTTGACTAACCAAATGCAAGCAACGAAGCTACCTGATGTGTGGAGGCGAAATAACACACACACACACACACACACACACACACACACACACACACACGAGTGAGAAGGCGGCTAATGATCTAGCCATTATGATGAAAAGGAGTGCGAAAAATTGGTAGAAATGATGCAAAAAACATATGCACGTACGAATGACGTATCAATACACACACACACACACACACACACACACACACACACACACACACACACACACACACACATGAAATCCAGGTTAGAGAATCATTTGGTTATCTCATCATATTCCTAACAATAAAGGTAACGAGTATGGTAGGATTAACATGAGAAGCAAGTGAGGAGTCTACCTTCCCGTGTGGTCAAGGAATTTACCATTCAGGTCTAGTAACAGTGGCTGGTGTGACCTATTGGCTGAAGGTTACATGCCAAAGGCCAAGGTTGCAAGTTGTTTGGGGCAATGGGTACCTAGTTTGTGCACAAGTTCATGGCCTCCTTTGCCATACATAGTTACGAGTTAACAAGGGTCCGAAAGGGTCCGAATGGTTATTAACGAGTGTCCAAGAAGCGTGGTTAAATTTTAAAAGACGGAACAGATGAAGAAGCCAAGGAGGGAGTGATCATCCTCCTCGAAGGCTCAGATTGGGGTGTCTAAATGTGTGTGGGTGCAACTAAGATCAGAAGGGAAGCTAGATGGTATGTTTGAGGAAAGAAATTGGACGTTCTGGCTCTGAATGAAACAAAGCTCAGGGGTAAAGGGAAAGAATAGTTTGGAAATGTTTCAGGAGTAAAGTCAGCGGTTGGTGAGAGGAAAAGAGCTAAGGAAGGAGTAGCACTACGCCTGAAGCAGGAGTTGTGGGAATGTGTGAAAGAACGCAGGATAGTACATTCTAAATTGATGCGAGTAAAAATGAAATTGTACGGCGAGAAATGGGCTGATGCACCTGACCATGGAAAGAAAGATCATGAGAAGCAAGAGTTTTAAGAACAGCTGAGTGAGTGTGTCAGCAACTTTGATGTAAGAGACATGGCATTAGTACTGGTTTTTTTTAACACGAAGGTGATTAACGTGGCAGTTGAGGGTATAATCGGGGGCACGGGGTATTCAGTATCATAAGTGGAAATGGGAAACATCTTGTAGAGTTTTGTGCTGAAAAAGGACTACTGGTTGGGAATAACTAGTTTAAAAACAGGAATATACACAAGTCAGCGAGCATTACTGGATTACAGGTTAATTGGTAGGCGTGTAAAAGAGAGACTTCTGGATGTATAAGTGCTGAAAGGAGCAGCTGGTGAGATGTCTGATCACTATTTTGTGGAGGCGTGGACGAACATTTGTGGAGGTTTTAGGAAGAAAAGAAACAATGTTTGTGAGAAGAGAGAGGTGAAAGAAGTGAGTTTGGAAAAGAGACGTGTGTGAAGAAATACCAGGAAAGACTGAGCATAGAATGGCAAAAGATGAGGGTAAATAATGCAACGGGAGTGGGTGAGGAATGGGTGGTATTTAGGAAAGTAGTGATGGCATGTGCGAGAGATGCACGTGTCATGCGAAAGGTGGGAGGTGAACAGATTAGAAAAAGTCGCCATTGAAAGAGAAAAGAGAGGCGTATGGGTGGTTCTTAAAGAGAAGGAATCCATATGGTTGTGGGGATGTATAAGGAAAAGGAGCAGGAGATCAAGAGAAAGGTGGAGAGGATGAAATGAGGGCAAATGAAAGGTGGGTTGAGCGAGTATCAGTAAAGTTTTGAAAGGAGGTTATGTACAAAAACGATAAAACAAATTGGAATTTCGGTGAAGAGGGCAAAAGGGGAAGTGGTAACAGGTAATGATGAAATGAGAAGGAGATGGAGCGAGTATTTTGAAAGACTGTTGAATATATTTGATGATAGGATGGCATGAGTGGGGTGTAATATGTAAATGCGAAGACTTTAAGCCATGTGATAAAGATATTCCTCCCTCTCAAAAAATTCAGTACAGGCTAGCTCGACAGCCTTCTGCACTACCTACCACATAAGGATGAGGTTTAAAATCCCCTGTAATGATTCAGTACCCAATTACGCTCGAGAATAAGAATACATTCGAAGGCTCTGAGGTATAAACCCTCTACAGTTCCAATTAGCTACTATTTTTGACATTCTAGGAACGAATATCACAATCCATATGTCAGGTGGTACGTGATCGAAGTCAAGATGATGAAATCTGTTGCTGCTATACGTCTTTACATCTGGTGGGAGAGAGAAAGAGAGAAGTTGATGCGGACTGGTTTACTTTGATGACTCCTGGAACAAGCTGCACGTAGAAGCTGTTAGACAAAGGTAAGAATATAAGTGCTAAGGGTCAAACTGGAAGGTAAGATAGAACAATGATGCGAAGAACCGTAAAGAGATCAGGAAAGGAAATGCAGGGGAAGTAGAAAACAGATTGGTTGACCATCTGGCGGAGACGATGTTAACCAACATTGAATTATTTTTTTTCATTCAGTATTAATTGATTGCCAGGCTAAATTACATACGTTTTGAAGTTAGGGTGTTTTTCGCTGGAGAGATAGAAAAAAAACCTAATAGTCTAATTGCACAATATCACTAGCTATCAATTTACAATACTTATTTCCCATTAGGAAAAAAATAAAAAATTATTTCGTTCTTTAAAATAAAAGCAACCGCTTCTTTGCCTGAGGCAGAACCATACGAGCATCAGAGATTGCACTTGTTTACCGTGGTGGTAAACTACTGTTCAACCACCCAAAAAACACGGTATCTTCACCGGGAATTCACCCTCTTCGTCCCCCATAATATATATGAGGCTCGCTAATGCTCATTTTCAGGGGCCCCAATAACCATATAGCAACCCGCCCAGGCCTGTGACGTCATTGGCGCGGAGCTGCACAGTAGGGACTCTAGCAACCAACCCTCATCATTTACTACCCACTGGAGCTTGTGTCTCGCCTTTGTTAAAGTCTCAAGAAATAGTTTAGAAAAAAATATATAGGGCAGAATAGGTTTGAGAAAAAAAATGGATTCTCACAGGCCCCTTGCTTCCGAAAGAGAAATGGCTTTCGTACCTCAAAACCTACATTCCCTACCTCCGAAATGAGCGGTGTGATCATGAAGAAGATGCCATCTTGAAGGGGAGAGAGGCTCACACTCAGCGAGTTTCAAAACCTTTCATGTGGATCGTCCTCTTCTGAGAGTCTCACAGAGAGGAACATCGACCAGACCTACACAGAGGTGTTGCCTGACGAAGGTGTTTGTCAGAATCCACCGAACCTCTCTGGATAATCTCATCCAGTTAATGATTCCCTGAGAAAGCCAAGCGGAGGCCATTATTCTTGCATCATGGGATAAAGCCCAGCCAGCCCTGGTTTTGAAAGGGATACAAACGTATTTCTTGCTAATCAAATCGCTCAAGAACCTGAATGAACAAACAGATGTTCTGCTATGTTAAGTATGACCAGTAAAATGTTGAGGTGTCTTGAATGAGCACAAATAATGATATTCCAAGAGAAAATTTTCCAGGGATGTGTTTAAGTAATTTTTTTCATAAATCGTCTCATTTGAATAAAGAATAAAAAGTGGACTTGGATATATCGTTACCTATGAAAGTTAATCGAACTTCAGTAGCTTTCTATTCCCAGACATTGCAAGAACTTCACAATTTTTTCACCTGATCCCCAGGCCCTAAGGAACAGATTTTTCATAAGGTGACGTTGTGAAGCCATATAATCCCTTACGCCAACAGATTGTAAAAGATTAAAGGATTTTTGAAAGTTCACATCTGGGCTGAGATGATGAAGCTTCAGGGTCCCTTAGAAGGAAGGGATCTCAACAGGCAACTCCAAATAAGGATAGAAATACCTATGTCAAGTCCTACAGACTTCCTTAGATGGCTAGAAATATCTGGCATATCCAACAGACGAAAGGCAGTTTTGATCAACATGGGCAGACATGTCTTATTCCTACACTTTTTTCATAGTATCTGTTATGGCAAAGGTAGAAACATGTTCTAAATACTGGCTATTCAAGATGAAAGAAAAACAGAGTATAGGAAAAAGATCAATTGTAGCTCCTTTAGCACCTGTAGACCTGATGCTTGAAGGCGCAATGGTCGTAGGAAGACGGAAAGACGAAAGAAGGAAAAGGATTCTAGAGCATCGCTGGACGATGAGAGAAGGAAGTATCATGACGGTCAATCCTCTTGTGGTTCGACCCGTGGCTCGTGCTGCAGGCCCCGAAGCCTCCCTCATTGGCAAGGGACGCGCGCAGACACCTCACGAGAGCACTGGCGGAGTAGATGATTCCTTCTCCTGGGAAACGGCAGCAGCAGCGAGCGGAAGGGGCCGGTTGAAGAAGAGTGACCGCTGGAGAATTACTGAAGCGGAAGGTTTTAAACTCCACTCAGGCTGAGAGATGATGGGTGGAGGAATAATACCCCCTCTCCCCTCTCCCCTTGCAGATATGGAGTCGCTACTCGCAACAGAAGTAATCACGCCACCTCCTAGACACTCCCAGGTTTTGAGAAACAGATTATGTAACATTCACTAAGTGTGGCTTCCAGGATGGAGTGGAACATATCATTATGTCCAGCATGTTTGTATTACTTAAAGGAAGAACAACAGTGTTTTATATCTTATAGTAGGAAACGAATAAGATCTTAAAGAGATATGGGGGAAAATGAAGTTCTGACACCTTTCAGTTTCGCCAAGTTACTGCTTCCCTATCCCGAGACGCTACACAGGTCTGAATTAAGAGTAGAGGTGTGATTAGCGCGTGAAAAGAGAGGAACGAACACTAGAAACAGGACGGGAGGGAAAGCGAATCGAAGTATGAAGAGTGGAATTATCGGCGTGAGAGCGAATAGGATTAGAGGCTTAAGACACAAGATCGTTTATAGAGACAAGGGAGTATGCAGTAGGACAGGGTCCTGAGTAAGAGAAGAGACGTAGTTCCATTTTCATCTCTCGACTAGAGGGGAAGCTATGCATCAGAGAGCAGATAGGAGAAGAAAAGCCAAAATAGGGAAGTTTAGATAGCAAAGACTTCATGCTGAACCCAGTCAGTTGCTTTAGATACGTTGAGAGACTCGACAGAAGATTCATCAAAATCCTCGAGAGCGGAGGACCAGAGCTGAATCACACGGGAGAACGTCGTACTTGTGACCTGAAAGAAGAGTCTAGGATTCTAAATAAAGTAAATAAAGACAGTAGAAATGAGTGCAGTGGGACGATAGATGGTGGATTTAAAACGATGTTCCTTCTTAGGATTGGTCTGAACGAAGGCCATGCATCCAAGTAGGGAAAGTTTGGGTTTTCAAGACAAAGAAGAAATAGTCGAGCAAAGATCGATGGAGCTCAGAGCACAGAGCGAGGTCCATCGGCGGTGATCTCAACTATGTGTCTCACCTCTGGTCCTACACTGTCAGGGTCCTACACTGTCAGGGTCCTGCACTGTCAGGGATTTAAGAGAAACTTTTGACGTGGTCCTTGACATCTCCAAGGCATTTGACAGGATGTAGCACGACTTTGTTTCATGAACTTCCTTTGTTTTCTTTTTTTCTGGTCCCTAACCCCTACCTTTCCCTCAAGCCGTCACTCTCCTGTGGCTGTGGAACGTGTGACTTCTCCCTCTTATCAGAAAAGCATCGTTGTTCCTCAGGGTTCCGTCCCATCGTCCAATCCCTATTCTCTCCATAAATGATCTCGCATCAACCTTAAGCCCTACTTACTCTTGAATGGATGATCCCACTTTACACACTTGAACCCATCTTGCCTCCCTAACTCCCTCTTTCTAATGCCTGTTCCCTCTCTCGCGCTAAACACTTGTCTCTCAATCTGAATTTGTGTAGATGGCTTCTGTCTCTTATAGATATAAAGAGAAGTATCTGGCTTCGACATAGGTATAGCAAGAAAATATATTTCCCAAACGTGAACACATTAAACATACAGAAGTTAGCGTTATCTTTTAAGATGCATATCAGCCACATACTGATGTTGTGTCTTCCACTGGCAGAATTGACCGACGCTATCAGCGTTCCAGGCAACCCAGCCACTGCCGACCCAGCTCCCCACGCTGGCCTGTCTTCCTCCCTCACCGGTACATTCCAGTGTCTCATCCGTTCCAACTTTATGTTCAGTTCTGTTCAACCTTTCACTCGCCTCAGTTGCATTCTCTCTGGTTATGTTTCCTTATTTGTCCTAGCACCCCCTACACCTCCCCAACAGGTGAACCCTTATCAAATTCCCGGTGGTTTCATTTCTCATCTTTAGTCTCTTTTCAACAAAATCACTGATCACATCCAGCGATCTGGTGGCCGTCACACACCAGTGTTTACTTACTTGCAAACTTACAAACTTCCATACTTACTCCCAGTTGTCCCCTCTATCTTTACGAGGCTCCTGCAGCTCTCAGGAAACCGGACACGTCCACCGATCGGGATCACTGGTCATAAAGCGTAGTGATGTGTATGTGTCTACGCATCATCCCCATAAACAAGACTAAGCCAGGCCATCCCTTCCATCAGCTTCCTTTACAAACGTAAAAAGACATTCTTTCCTTGCAACCTCAACTGTTTGTCAGTCTTTAATCAAATCTTGATTCCACCGCCTCCACTCTCCGTCCCTGCTGAATACCCTTCCTGACCACTGATAATTTATTCCGCTTTCGTTATATTTGCCTCTTCACTTACGTCTCACATTTGTCGTCCCTCTTCACAAAGAAGGCCTTATTCTTGTATAATTCCGTAACTTGCCCCAGCATGTAATGTGCATGCATCTCTTGGGACAACCCACTGAACCACACTGTAATAAAAGCAACAAACATGATCCAAAGGCTTCGTTTCCCTCCCTGTCTTTCTGAATCATATTTGAATATCAAAAATAAAAAATTTCTAACCGAATACGTAATATCTGACTCAAGTGAACAGCGACACACGGAAAGCTAAGTAGGTGGTGGTGTCATGTGGAGAAAAAGTAATTCTTAATCCTGTACTGAAAAATGTAATCTTTCTGGATTATATTAGATATTTTGCGGAAACTAAGGATAAGCCTCGGAGGAAAATAACAGCAGGATTACCAAAAGTCGAGGATTTCGTCAAAAGTATCATGACTGAAGAAAAGTTTAGCTCGGGTGATCACCGCCAAATTTCAACGGAGATTGTAATGACGGTCAGCAGGAGTCATGAAGTAATACCAGTCATTCATTTTTTTAACGATCTCCACATCGCTCTCACAAGGGGAAGGTGGGATAACATCGTTAATGAGGTGATGCTGGACGTAGCATGAGAAAGATTCTTCCAAGACATTGAGAGTAGTAGCAAATGGTCATATTCCAGAACAAAATCAAAATGCTGTAACAGAGGAATTAAGAACTGCTTGTTGACCATTTGAAAAACACACAAGAAACTCAGAGAGGAATAAGAAGCATGATGGAGTATGTATAATGACACAATATAAGATTGTATATCATAAAAAGGAAAACCACATCTAATACCCCAATATGGTTTCGACGCAATCGATCTTGTCTCAAAAATCAGCTTGATCTCTTTTATATGATATGATCAGCATGCATGATGGCAGGTTAACAGATGATGTCATATACTGAGATTTTTGAGAGCGTTGGATAAAGATCTGCATGAAAGATTACCTATCTCATGAAGATAAGTCATATGGTATAGATGGTGTTGTATTTCGGTGGCTCTAGAATGGGTCGGCTGTTATCTAATTCACTCTTAAGCCTCAGATTGGTGACACGTAACAAGCAATGTGTTGAAGGAACCAAACATGTTAGATATGAAAATTCGCAGTGATACAAAGCTGGAAAATAAGCTATAACAGAGCCTGATCGTCTACAGCTGCAAGCTGACATACACAAACTGGTAGACTGGTGGCATATGAATCTGATTACTGATTAAGTGCAAAAGTTTTACACATAGGCAGTAAACACGAGATGGCAAGGTAGACTTGACTAATATGCTGAGATGCATAACACAAGCGAGGAAAACCTTTTAGGCGCAATAATTACCGATTACCTAAAGCCAAGTAAGCAATGCACAGAGGCAGAAGAAAAGGCGGACAAAACTCTAAACTTTATAGGTAAGGCCTTTGGCTTCAGTTCTAACAAACCTCATTAAACTGCACTGGTGCGTCCCCAGTTTTGGTGCTTTCAGTTTTGGCCGCCCTACTTGAAGAAACACATGATAAGAGAGGGAGTACATAGAAAAAATACCAAGATGACCAATGGATTCAAAAACAAATCCTATCAGACCCGGCCAGACGAATCAAAGCTCATTTAGCTGAAAAAAGATATTAGAGATGATTTATTACAGGTATCCAAAACCATGAAGGGCTTTGACAGTCTTGGCCTATGCAGCTGATTAAGGGCATATCAGCCTGGTTTCGTCGTAATGGATACAAGCTCGTGGACAAACCTTTCGATTCGATCGACAGGAAACATTTTTGTCTTCAGCAGAATTGTTAGCATATGCAATGATTGGCCAACAAGGTTAACTGAGGGAAACACTGGCTAAATGCAAAAGACAAAGTCTTCGCTCTAGCTCAGTCCCTAACATTACTTTGTGCCACGGATCATATACAGTTAAACGATATGCAAGTCATCTGTTCTGCAATCACAAACAGCCTCGAAAGCACCAAGAGGTCCGTTGCTGTTTGCATTCCTTTGCAACGCGTCCCGTTACACCAGGTCTCAATGACCTCCCTCGCTACCCTGCTGTGAATATATCAGATGACCGTGGTGACATGACACATCCATGACTCACCCCAGTTTTGAACGTTAAAGTATTCACATTACTACCCGACAGCTCTGACACGCGCGACCAATTGACTGCATGAAATTCTTTCGCCTGCTGTGAGGGAAAAATCTTCCTTCAAACCCACCGACGCTGAAGGTTTTCCATAATCTTATTATCTCTATATTGCCACACGCCTTCCAAACTTCTATGATGCACTCAGATTCTCTTGCCCGTCTGGAATACTTTCCGGAATATACCTCTTTGCTTTCCACGACACCTCCGTCATCACACCACCTGTTAATTACCTTAGCTTGTATACTGCAGGGGTTAATTGCCTTATTCTGTCTACTGCTACTGTTGAATACCTTAGCCTGTCTATTGTTACAGTTAATTACTTTATCCTCTCTACTGCGGTACTCAGGTAAAGATTTCACTATCTGTAAATGAAGGAATGAATACTTTTACACACACCTGTACCTAACATTAATTCTTCTCGTCGGTGCTGGGTCGCAATGGTGATTGTGAAACCATTAATGTTTGTGTTGCTGTGGTTGAGCGTTGCGGTAAAAGTGTAGTATATCTTACCTGAAGAACCCACTAATGGATATCCAGCTACAGAAAGCTAACAGTGTGATGAAATGATATTCATGTTGTTACTTAATCGAGTATATATAATAATTTTCTTCTTTATATTTCATCGCCGGTTCCCGCGTTAGCGAGAGAGCGTCAGGAACAGACGAAGAACGGCTGTATTCGCCCACATCCATTCTCTCGCCTTCATGTGTGACGCACGGAAAGCACTGCCCTCTCTCCACGGTCAGGTCCCACAGACCTTTCCATGGTTTATCCCGGCCGCTTTGAATACTTTGGTTCAGTCCACTGACAGTACGTTGACCGCTGTAAACCACATCGTTCCAATTCACTCTATCCCGTGCACGCCTTTCACCCTCCATGTTGTGACCCCGATCACTCAAAATCTTTTTCACTCCATCCCTCCAACTCCAATAAGCATTTCAGTACTCTCTCTTCAGCTTTCCCAGCCATTCTTTATTACCACACCTCTCTCTTAACCTTTTATTACTTACTCGATCAAATCTTCTCACACCAAGTGTTGTCAAACATTTTATTTCCAACACATCCACCCTCCTCAGCACATCCTCATCCATACAACATCGTTGAGACTACTATGCTTTCAAACATACCCACTTTCGCCCTCCCACGCACGACCTCTCTATCCACACATTCTTCAATAATCCCAGAGCCTTCGCCTCCTCATCCACCCAGTAACTCACTTTCGCTCCTCTGGTTCCATTTTGCTGCCTTGTCCACTGCCAAGTTTCTATAACACATCACTTCCTCTAAGTTTTCTTCATTCATACTCACATCCCAACTAACATATCCCTTAAACCTTCTGAACCTAGAAACCTTGCTTGTATTTACATTTACATTCAACTCCCTCCTTTTACACATTTCCAAACTCAGTCACCAACTTCTGCAGTTTCTCACTCGAATCTGCTACCAGTGCTGTGTCATCAGCAAACTACAACTGACTCACTCGCAAGGTTCTCTCATCCCATACAAACTGCATAACTCTCTCTCTCTCTCTCTCTCTCTCTCTCTCTCTCTCTCTCTCTCTCTCTCTCTCTCTCTGCCCAACTTATACGCACTTCCAACATAACAGGTTAAACTGGAACACGTTAGATGAATTCCTTGCAGATGATATTTTTGACGTAAATGACGTTAACATCCTCACTTTCTGTAACACGACAGAATAAATAGATGACGGGACAAGACCAATGAAACGAAGAATGGAACTGAAAAAGACCAAAGCCAGAATACCATATGTGAACAGAGTAAGGTTCTTTATTTTCCTCTCTAACCACAAAATCCATAACCAAATTAATTGCCATGGTGACATGGCATACCCGTTTTGCGAACCAACTTTCCCTTAGATTCATTCACTCTCTTCTTCCTATGCGTACACATGCCTTCTTACTGCTTCTAACAGCTTTCCTATCACACCATATATTCTTAAGACCTTTGACAAGAAATCTCAATCAATTCTATCATGTGCTTCCTCTAGATCCATTAATAAAACAAACAAATTCATTTGTTTCTCCAAGTATTTCTCACACATTCTTTAAAGCAAAACACCGAATGTACACATCCTCTAACGCTTGTGAAACTATGCTGTTCCTCCCGGTCTAAGGCTCTAAATATGCCTCCACCCTCTCAAGTACTACTCTCCCATAAAACTTACCAGGTACACTCAACAAACTCATACCTCTGTAGTTTGAACACTCACCTTTGTCTCCCTTGCCTTTATGCAGTGGCACTATACATGTATTCCACTAGTCCTGAAGGACCACACCATGATCCATACACACAGTGAAAATCCTAACCAACCAATCAACAACACAGTCGATTGGTAGACAAATATATATATATACACCACGGGTCGGATTCGAACCCTGGGTAGAAAGTCCGGTCACCTCGGCCACACGGGGGAGCTGAGTTTGAAACACAGAGAAAAAAACATGATGCGTCCAGTGGCAATGTTTCTTAACCTTTGTGCGCCCGAGATGACCGGATACCCTCGCCAGGGTTCGAATCCGAACGGCGGTGCATCTATATGACTTTCATTCGAAATTATTTCACTTAAAATCAACGTAGTAAACGAGCCAAATATTCTTTTCAGAGCCACAGACGTCTGACTCGCTTTCACCAGAAGCAAATTGGTTTGGCTGTTCTCCCTTTGGCTGCACCCGGGCAGTGTTGGTCACCTGCACGGCTGCAATTTTTCTTGCGTGGGAAATCCCCAGGTGAACACATCACGACGCTGGCATATTCTGGTCAGCACTGAACGTCAGTACTTGATAAAGAGACAAGAGTCTGGTCTCAACACTATAGGCTTCTTCTTTACTTAGTCCGAAACCAAGTTCTTCAGCAAGACGGCAAGTTGCTCGATTTTTACGGCTCTACTAAGACTAACATGCGTCGGTGTCTACACCTCGCCGCACGACATCACTGTATGA
>JAUTXX010185473.1:5088-15199 GCA_032273605.1 Panulirus laevicauda | reverse complement strand
GCCAGTCTTTCATCTGTTTCCTTGCGCTACCTCGCTAACGCGGGAGACAGCGACATAAGTTAATAAAAAAAAATAATAATAAAATTTTTGCAACAATAATGATATAATGATATAGTAAACACCAGAGACTCAGCTTATGACAGCTGTCACATGTCACATCCATTTTAAGTTGAACCACTGAAACCCATTTTATAAGTGGGGTTACAGTCCTGCTGACCAAGAATTTTCCCCAAAATACATTACATTACTATGTAATGAAAATTGTGGAAAAGGCTCTGTACTGGAATTTGATGGTGAAGGCTTTTAAGTGCTGTTTGGATGGTGCTGAGGCTTACTGGAAAGGAGAAGGGCACTCAGCTTATCTATATTACCCATAGAAGTATCTGTATTCCTATTGAAAAGTCTGTGGAGCCTGGTTGTGGATAGGGAGCTGTGGTTTCTGTGCATTACATATGACAGCTGGAGAAGGGATGTGAATAAATGTGGCCTTTTTTTTTGTCTGTTCCTGGTGCTACCTTGCTGATGCGGGAAATGATGATCAAGTATGAAAAATTGATATCTTTGAAGATCCCTCCAGGTACTGAAAAGCCTTCACTTATTGTGGGGTCCTTTAGATGATAGGGTTGCACTGAACACCAGGGAATGTATTTTGTTAGTTGATAGGATAAATGGAATGGTATTTTGCTCTGACATCAGTAATATATGTATGAATAGTTCATAAATAACCCAAATTATGATATTCTAGTTTATCATTACCCCTCAAACAGCAGTCAGTATTAACTGATATCCTAGTAGGAAATAGCAGCCAGCATCAATAGATGTCCTAACTTTTCCTGCCTTTGTTGAAGATATCCATCTGAGTAACCAGTAGGGGTCTTTTCCAGCACCAGGAAGGCAAGGGAAATTATTCTGCTATCCTTAGCATTCCTTACAATCACCATAATGAGGCAGGAAAATGTAAAACATCCGTTTATATTAGCTACAGTTTCATAAGAGGATATCAGTTTATGATGACCACTGTTTAAGTACAGCACTTGCATCTCTGCGATTCTGAGTTTTTCAGCTTGCGTTAAAAAATGTACTTTTACAGTTTCAGAGATGTTCATATAACAGTTAAATGAATCACTTGAGAAGTGTATTTCACCTACCACTTTCACTGAAAATATGTACAAGTTTTGTATAAGTTTCAGCACATTGTGCCAAAAAGTGTGGGAGTATGGCCAAAGTTTCAAGTGAGCTGCCATTGCACATTTTATAAGTTATATACATTCGAAAATTTATAAGTAAACATTATGTTATATAATGAATCTTGTTATGATTAATGTGACTTAGCAAAAAATTTTCTTAATAGGAAAATTGTGAAAGTTTCTGTAATTACCAGCTGCCCCAGTGAGACAGTGTTGTCAAAATCAGGCAGGCTATGGCAACACTACTTCTAATTTTGCCAGAAACGTATTCTCCTGCCTCATCATGGTCTACTTTCAGTGCTTGAAGTCATTATCCATAAAATTATCATTGTCAAGTAACTAGGATTATCATCTGCCTGGTATTCTAATTCTTGCTAACAGTTGCTCAGTTTCTTTCCTTGAAAACTCAAAAATAAACTGTTATTGGCATGACTGGATTATTGCATAGTGCCATCTTGACAACCACCCAGGCTAAGTAGGCAGCAAAGAATTGTGAAACTCAATGCATGAATTTACTTTGAGAGAAATTGACTGGCTCAAGTAAATATCTGCCCAGAGGAATTAAGGGGTTAAATAGCAGCTGACAACAATTTACTTGTATGTCAAGAACCAGCAACATCAGTTGATGTACTATATTTTTTCACCCATTTAGATGTCAAGCTAACTTAGTATACCAGTACTAACCTATAGAGGTCTCTCCCTGTAACTGGAAAGCAAGAAAAAAGATCATATCTTCAGTATCCTTACAACCACCATCATAGGTGCATGGTTGTCCACTTACAGGTTGTGTTACACAAGGACCACCATATAAAATAAATAAATTGTTGAATGACCTTAATTATTAGGAGGATCACTTATTATGTGTATCAGCTGACAAAGAAAGTGTAAAGAATTGTAAAGAAATAAGTGAAGTATAGGGTGATTTTAGTACCTCATTTATCTCAAGTATATGTAAGAAATTACGTAAAAGCTTTGCCTAATTTTTCCATAAGTTGATACTGGAGGATTGGGGGACTTTGGTAACAGATGACAAGTATAAAGCTTGAACATGGCCAAAATCTCCAATAGTTTCCTCACTCTCCAGCCAGCCACTTAATGTTATTATTTATTCATAGTGTGATAGGTGTAAAATTTCAACATAGTGCTTGTGTATGAAAAAAAAGTGTGTGCATGAAATTAGAGTATTCAATTTAAGTGTAAACAAATCTTTTAGTTTTCTCCCTACACTTGCCGTCCAGTCTCACATACCTTGAATGTTAGTGTGAAAGGAGTAATATTTTTAAGTGCTTTCATATTATTTACCAATATTTTTGTGCCTATATTTGAAATCAGATGCAATTAGAAAACAAGCCTAATAGAAACAGAAAATTCATCTCCACTTCATTGTGTTTCTTCAGGAGCTGTCAAACGTATTTCACACACCCCTCCAGGTGCTCTCTTATTATTAGACCAGGCCTAGACAAATTCAGTCATATAATTGTGTATTTTCTGTTACTTCTGAATGCTAATCTGTCATTTCATTTTTTTCAATTTGCCTAATGGAATTATTAGACCAAATGTTCTGTTTAAAGGTTGAAGTTTGGATGTAATTTTTTTTTTTCATACTTTATCATTTCCACTCTAGCATTCCAAACCTTGGCAATTTCCATAATCAGGCATTTGCAAGGGTACTGGTGATTTGTATGATAGTGTTCATGTTTGCGTAAAATTTGCCTTCCCTAAGCACTGTCCAGACATTCGCACATTGCATCAGTCCATTGTTAGATCTGTTTTGAAATACGAGGTACGGCTAACTGCACAAAGCAAGTGACACTGCAAGAACTTTTTAAGTTGGCATTAATGTTTTGTACATGCTCATGAATAGCAACTCCATCCCCTTCACTAAGCCTCTTATCCGATTATCCCAAGCCTGAAGTAGATTCTAATAATCCTCCAGGCACATTCTTACCAGCTCCTGTTTTGTTTGAAATGCAAGATCTTCTGTTCTTTAGGCTACAGCAAGATGATACATATATTTACTGGTACTTCAACTTCTTTATAAATCACCTATTGCTACTTTAGTATGCAATGCATATTCTAGGATCAGAAAAAGGGAAGGGAAAGACTTTGATAAGTACAGTTATTAATTATGATTAATATGTGAAACTTTTTGAACTTGTATTTTGGTAAAACACCACAGGTAATTATAATTCATTTGACATACTGTTAGGTCCCCTTCGCAACACTGATGCTCATAATCCAAAGTGATCTTTAATTCGGCATGTGCTTAGCTCAAATTTTGCATAACTAGAGGCATCAGAGTGTAAATGCCTACATATACAGGTACACCACCAATTTTCTGGCTTTTTTGGTTCCAACGCCTTGCTGGGTTAACCATTTTGCTGGACAAACCGTGGTTTCATAATAATAATTCATCAACACACCCCTAACCCACCAGTTATACATCTCCCATGTGCCTAAAGTATACTGCTAGAAATTTATATTAAACAAATATTGAATGTTTGAGCACCCTAAGATGGTAAGTCTATCCTTAAATTGTTTGAATCCTGTAGAGTCTTCTTCGTCTTCTGTTGTTAGTGTTTTCCTAGGTGTGCATTGTCAGAATAATGCAGTTTTGTCTGCATAATACACCTGCTAAGGACTGAGGTACTCGTCAGTGACGAGTTTTACAAATTCGTCCACATACTCAGCAGCTCCTTCGTGGTTTGCAGACCGCTTTTCTTTGCATGCTTTAATCATGGAAATTACATGATGCCTCTTGAATCTTTGAAGCCATCCTTCACTATAGTCACGCTCATGATGTAATTTAAGTTCTTTATGGAACAACTAAGCCTGGTCCATTATCGTGCTACCTGACAAGTCCACTCCATCACTGTCGAAACCATTCCATCATCACTCGATCGTGCTCAGTAGTTTTACCATCTTTTATAGTTTTTCTAATTGTCATTTGCCTCTTGGAATTGGTCTGCATAGAATTTCAATATTTTCTCCCTTTGCTTCTTTATATCATAAACAGTTGATGACAATACTATAGCTGTCACACAGCTTATGCACCAAAACACCACAGTCCATTTTTTTTCAACAGTTCTACTTTATCTTGTTTCGATATGGACAGGTGTTTATGTTTGACACCATAACTGACACTCTCATAAGCTTAGAATCTCACAGAATTGCGGTATCACCACCAGCAAGTGTGGTATAAAGAATGTAAATAAGCACACCTTACACATAATGCCATCTGTGGCCACCCAATAAACTATTTTGGTGGCTGCGGTAATTTCAAGTTCCCTCATGTAATTCTGTCCGGACTAAAGGAGGTACCGAACCATCAGTTGTTGGAAAATTGGTGGTGTACCTGTATCTACATTTAGAGGTATGAACACAACTGATTTTGCATGCCTAGAACATTTTTGAATGCCATTATAAGTATATTATGCTTTGAAATAGTGCTTACTGGTATTGCTGCAACTGGTCCTAAAAGTGCATTTGTGACCTTTTTTTATATAAGGCAGAAAAAATTGGGCATGCAGCTACAACTGTAATTGGACTAGAAGTAATTTTATTTCTATCTTTAGACTTTGAGCAAAGTCACTTATCCCAACTTTGTGAAAGGTGCTCCACTACATATGTAACTTCATTTCATGTACACATGAGTTAGTTCTGATGTGCATGAATACTGTAGTTTTTGCATGTTCATTACCGTATGTGCTTGAAGCAAGGCAGTGGTGTACCATCATGTTTTTACCTTTTATGATGAGCAGTGATACAAACCATTTTCTTAATCTTATGTCATAGATATCTAATGACACCCATCAGATAAGGGTGAACACCTGTATCATACCCTCCAAGTTGTTTAAGTATACGTCATTTTAGATATTACTTTATGATATTCATAAATTTTTCTCAACAGAACTCAAGATCCAAAGTGTAACCCATGATAGTATAGAGGATGCCAGAACTGCACTTGCCCTCTATCAGAAGTATTGTGAACTGAAAGCCAATGGCACTTTAGTTATGGAACTTCAAAAATTATATGAAGCAGGAAAAAAGGCACAGTGGAGAGTTCCAGGGGAAGAAGAAGATGAATAATGCAGATTGGAAAAAGGAGAGTCAACAAGTAAGAGACCTAAAACACAGTAATAAATAAAGTCATTAGGAGAGGTGAAAATAACCTTATGAAAAATTATATATTAAAGAAAGAATTTTATTAAATACAATTTGTTTCAATATTGTTTTATAAAGTGTAAGTATGTTTTGAGAAAGAAAAATGTATGGTATAAAAAGTGTTAATTGATAAGAAACAGTATTAACATTGGTGGATTTTTAATGGTAACTTGATTTTGCATTAGTTTATTGGCATATATACTTAAATAAGAAGATGAAAAGTAGGAACTGGTTAAATTTTGGCTGACTGGCATGTTGCATCTACTTACAAATTCTGTATCCTGAGGTTGATGTTGATACCTATAACAAACATGTGCGTGGACACTGATGCCAAAAATAACCAATCTCTTGAGCTGTGATATAGGGTTGAAAAATATTGCAAAACTCAAAATGTTAGTATGCATAAATCAGCAGTGATTTTTGCAGTTTGAGTGAGATGTGTATGTACACTGACATTTAACATACTAATGGAAAAATTTCGTCCATTACAAAAATTCAGCTGTTTGTTAGGAAGCAGCTGTTTTATTTTGTGGTTTTATTTTTTAACACAAACTTTTGAGTCAACCAGCTGTCATGTATGCAGGAACTCATTTGAAAAGTACAAGAACTTAAAAAGAACTTTTACTCTATTTTGTATACTTTATAATTTATATCATCATGTGAGATTCATAGCTATAATCTCTTTTTAAATGAATTTTTATTTTTGTAACTCGTTAAGCAAAATGAATATGTTCCATTGAAACTGCTAGTCACTACTCAGACTCTGTTTTTAGAAGCATGTAATTTAAAGGTTATTGAAGAAAAAGTTAATGTGTAGTATTATGGCATCATGTACTTTGAAGTGGAATTGTAAGTTTACCGATTTTTTAAGAGGGTATGGTTTTATAACTGTTGGAATAAATAAATGAAAACTAATATTTATCTTTATTTCCATGTGGATGATAACATACATTACTGGATACAGCAAATGTAAATTTGGGAACATTGATTTTTCACAGCAGGAGTTCCAGAGTTCAGATCTGGGTTTGCAAGAGTAATCACTAAAACTGTAAAATCAGTTTTGACTGTGACAAAGAATCTGCGAGAGAGAGGTGTGGTAAGAAGAACAGTTAGGATTAAGATCTATGGTGTATGGTAGGAAGGTAATATAATGTCAGTGGGCTGAACTAGTAGGGCATATGAAGCAGTCAAGGTTTACTCTGTGGGGCTTGTTATGGAGTTATGGATGGTAGGCTCTGGTTTTGATAAATGATACATGGCAGATAGAGACTGTTCACAGATGAGGTTTTTCATTTATTCCTAAAGAAACCTTAGAAAAACAGAAGAAATTAGGCGTAAGATTTATTAGTATACATAATTTCATGAGTCAGTTCCAGCTTTAAATTTAGCAGTACTAAACACAAACTCACCAAATGTAACTTCTCACTTATGGTGTAACCAACTGTAGATGGTATATCCCTGTTTATAGGGAAGAAAGAATACTGCCCACGTATCTCATGTGTGCCACTGAAAGCAACTGAGAGGAGTGGGATCATGGGACTGGAAATCCCCCAGGTAAACATTTATTCCTCTAGGGGTCAGACTTCTTTTTGTGAAATTGCCCTGCTGCATGAAAGAAAAGATAATAAAGAAAATATGTAAGTATATTTTTGATATATTTTTCATTAACAAAAGTACCCACCTTTGCCTGTGGAAATTTTTTACTATTTGCAAAGAATAGTAAAAAATTACGCAAACATTTTCTCCTAAAAGTAAAATCATAAAGAAAGAACTGTAGATTAGCAGTTATCTATTATCATACACTAATACCCAAGTTAGTGCTAGCCTGTAGAGCAATGTTTCATATGGCACTCTTGCTTCCATCTTGGAGCTTTATTTTATTAGAAAAATTTATGAAAATCCATAAAAGAAATAAAAACTCACGAGTCCAAACACTCACAGCACACCAAGGGAAGCTCTCATTGTTTATATGCACTTAGCCAATGGAAATGTCATACCCACATACACTTGCATCCAATCAGTGCTGAGTGCTCTCCTCTCTTAGTAAAGTACAAATTTTGCTGTGCTGAATCTTTGCACATATTCTTGCTGACTCGCCAATTTTTCAATACTACTATGACTACTTTGTACCCATCATATCTGGAAGATGGCCTGCTAGTTCTAGTGCTAATAGTGCATCTAATGTCCTTAGGAAAACCCTCTCCTTGAATGTAAAACTAAAAGTGCAGCGTGAACTTGGCAGCAAATGGAACTATGGAAGCAGAAGCAAGTCATAGGGTGGGGGAAGGGGTGAGGGTTCTTGGAGTGATGAAGAATGTGTGGATAGAGAGAACTTTATGTCAGAGAGCAAAAATAGGTATGTTTGAAGAAATAGTAGTTCCAACAATATTATATGGTTGCAAGGCATGGGCTATAGATAGGGTTTTATGAAGGAGGATGGATGTGTTGGAAGTGAAATGTTTGAGGACGGTATGTGGTGTGAGGTGGTTTGATCGAGTAAGTAATGTAAGGGAAGAGAGATGTGTAGTAAACTTAAGGGAGAATGAACTGTGTTGGAATGAAGTTAGTAGAGTGAGAAAAATAAGAAAAAATGGGAACATCGGTGGATGGGACAAATGAGGAAGTGGTAACACGTTGTGATGAGGTAAGGAGTGGATGGAATGAGTATGTGAAGGATTGTTGAATATGTGATGATAGGTAAGCATATGTAGAGTGTTTGGTTTGGGGTAGTATGTGCAATAAGTGTAATGGAGAGTAGTATGGTAAAGAGGGAAGTGGTAAGATAAAATGTGGCTAGTTGGCTGGAGTGGATGGTATTGCAGTTGAATTTACTATGAAAGGGGGTTACTTGTGTTGTTGATTGGTTAGTAAGGATTTTTAATGTATGTAACAGATTATGGTGAGGTGCCTGAAGATTTACAGAATGCTAGTGATACTGTGTAAAGGCATGAGGTACAAAGGTGAGTGTTCATTTTACAGAGGTATGCGTTGCGTGTATCTGGTTAGTTGTATAAGAGACTATCGACTGAGAGGGTGGAGGCATGTACAGAGCATTAGAAATTTCAGAAATTAGTAGAGGATGTGTGTATCAGGAAGCAACTGTGAAGAATACATGTGAGAAATATTTAGAGAAACAGAAGGTTGTGTGTGGGGCATTTACAGATCTGGAGAAAGCATATGATATGCTTGATAGAGATGCCTTATGGAAGGTCTGGGTGCATATATGGTGTGGCAAGGAAGCTGTTTGAAGCAGTGAGAAGTTTTCATGAAGGTTGTAAGGCATTTTTATGAGTAGGAACAGAGGAGAATCAGTGGTTCCAAGTGAAGACTGTTCTACAGCAGGGACATGGGATGTCACCATGGCTGTTTAATTTTGTTTATGAATGGGGTGGTGAGGGAGGTAAAAGAAGAGTCTTGGAGAGAGGGGCAAGTGTGAAGTCAGTACAAGAAGAGGGTGCTTGGGAAGTGAGTCTTTCTTTTTCCTTCTTCTGTGCTGATGAGACAGCAATGGTGGCAGATTCAAATGAGAGACTGCGGAAGTTAGTGACTGAGTTTGGATGAGTGTGTGAATGGAGGAAGTTGAGAGTGAATGTGAATAAAAGCAGGGCTATTAGTTAAGTTTGCTGGTGTGTGAGTTTGAATGTAGATAATTTGGAGGAAATGGTGTTTTGAATAACTAGGAGTGGAAATGGCATCAAATAGAACTATAGAAGCAGAATTGAGGGGGTGAAGGTTATGTAAGCAAGGTGGTGCAAGGAACAGTCAAAAAAAGAAATGCTACATTATCTCACATCCATTCCCTAACTGTTGCATACAATTCACTGAAACCACTTCCCCCCTAACCATAATGATGCCTGACTGATGTTACCATGGTTTCCCCGGCAGCTTCACATACCCTGATTCAGTCCACTGACAGAGTAAAACCCCCTGTATACCAAATCATTTACATTCTCTCTATCCTGTGCATGCTTTTCACTCTCCTGCATGTTCAGGCCCCAATTACTCAAAATATTTTTCACTCCAACCTTCCATCTCCAGTTTGGTCTCCCCTTGTCCTCCTCCCCTGTTTTCTGACACATATATCTTTGTCTACTTCTCCTCCCTCTCCTCCCTCATTCTCTCCATCTATCCATACAATTTCAGCACACCCACTTCAGCGCTCTCAACCACCCTCCTCTTTCTTACCCTTTTATTACTTGATCAAACCATCTCCCACCACGTATTGTCCTAAAATATTTAATTTTAAATCCATCCACCTTTCTCCATATGTTCTCATATATGGCCCATGCCTCACATCTGTACAATATCTTTGGGAGTACTATACCTTCAAACATACCCATTTTTGCCATCTCAAATGATTACTTACTTCTCTTTCCACAGGATACTCAATGCTCTTGGAGCCTTTGCCCCCTCCCCCACCTTATGACTTACCTCCACATCCATAGTTCCATTTGCTGCCATGTCCACTTCCAGGTATCTAAAATACTTCAATTCCTTTAGATTTTCTTCATTCAATCTCAGACCCTAACTAACCTATCTCTTTGCACTGGTAAACTTAATAACCTTGCTATGATTCAAATATATTCTCAACTTCCTACCTTTCACACACTCTCCCGGACCCAGACACCAACTTATACTCTTTCTCACCTGAATCTGCTTACCTTTGCTGTATCATCAGCAAACAACAACACACTCACTTTCCAGCTGCCCACACTTTTTGCATGTTTCATGCTCACTCCTCTATCAAAGACACTTGCCTT
>JAUTXX010185364.1:0-15199 GCA_032273605.1 Panulirus laevicauda | reverse complement strand
GTTGAGATGTATAGGTATGTATATTTGCATGTGTGGACATGTATGTATATACATGTGTATGTGGGTGGGTTGGGCCAATCTTTCATCTGTTTCCTTGCATTACCTCGCTAACGCGGGAGACAGCGACAAAGCAAAATAAAATAAATATAAAATATATACATATCTAATAGTAGGAGAGCTGAAGAGGGTGTGGTTAAATGGTTTGGACATGGAGCAAATGAGTGAGGAAAGGCTGACAAGGACCAAACTGAAGATGCAAGGATGGAGTGAAAAAGATTTAGAGCAATCAAGGCCTAAACATGCATGAGGGTGAAAGGTGTGCATGGGATAGAGTGAGCTAGTATGACATGGTATACTGGGATCAACGTACTGTCAGTTGGCTGAATCAAGGCGTGTGAAGCATCAATGGTAAACCATGAAGAGTTCTATAGGCCTGGTTGTGGATAGGGATCTGTGGTTTTGGCACATAACACACAACTTCTAAAGAACAGATGAGAGTGGTTCAACCTTTCTTTGTTCCTGATGCTACCATACTAACACGGGAGGTGGTAATCAAGCATGAAATAAAGTGATAATTAGTTTGTAGTTGTATGCTAATTCCACAGCTGTAGTGGCAGACTAAAGTGAGAAGTTGGAGCACCTTGTGTCTGAGTATGGAAGAGTGTGAGATGAAGAACTTGTGAATTAATGTATATAAAAGCAAGGTTCTAGGTTGAACAAAAGTGAGAGACAGATTGGTCGATTGTAAGTGAATGTAGAGAACCTGAAGAAAGTGAGAATGTTTAGATACTTGGTAGTGGACATGGCAGCAGTTGGAGTCATGAAAGCTAAAGTAAGCAGAGGGTGGGTGAAAGGATTAAGTTCCTGGGTCACAGAGGTGAGTGTGTGAAATAGGTCATTAACAGAGAAAAGATGGTTATGTTTGATGATATGGCAGTCCTGATAGAAAATGGACATGTTGGAAATGAAGAGCTTTAGGGCGGTGGTTCCCACAGACCCCAAAGCAGGTACATGAAGCTTCATCATAGGATATGTGATTAACACATTTTAAGGAGATGATATACTGCCACTGGGTTGTTTTGTTTGGGAAGAAAAGTGCTTTGACATAAGGTTTGTTCAGAGGTGAATTATAAGGAAACACCAATCAAGTATGAAAAATAAAATCAATACAGAAATAAACATCTAGTGAAAACCGTCACTAATGAGAGATGGTACATAACACCGACAATAAAAGGTTAGGAATCACAGCTGTGGGACATCATGTGGTATCCCAGAGGAGGACTGATAAAGAAATTACAGGATAATGATATGTGTGGCACTAAGAAAATCATGTTTGAGAAAGCTAGAGATATATTGAAATGGTTTGGATATACATGATGAGAATGAATGAGGAAAGGTTGACTAAAAGAGCATATGTGTCTGAAGTGGAGGGAACGTAGGAAAGGGAAAAGGTGGACACTTGGGAAAGAATGGAAGGATTAAGTAAAAGATGCTTTGAGTAACTGAGGCCTGTGCATGCAGGAGGGTGTAAGGTGCGCATGAGGTACAGTGCATCAGAGCAACGAAGTATACAAGGGACAATATGCTGTCAATGGGCTGAACTAATGTACATGATGGCTAAAGAATAGATGGTGAGCAAACAAGGCCTTTCTTTGTTCCTGGTGCTACCTCACAATGTGGGAAGTGGTTAACAAGTTTGAAATCTGGTACTAATTGTATTTTGATAGTGTTTAGTTTGTATGTCCTTTGTGTTAATGCTTGTGGTGTGCTTAGTGACTGTCGTGTGTGTGTTGTATATGATGGTCGGAGTTTTGTCAAGTGGGAGTTAAAGATTCCAGATTGGCCAGACCTAAGCACAGGTGCCATAGGCATGGCTGTGGGCACTTCGGTGAGTGGCATCATAGATGCAGCAAGTCCTTTCGGAAGGCGCAGACTACCAACAATCAGCCCATCTCATGTAATACCCCATTCATAAAAAAATTCCTTATATAACCAACTGCCTTTCCAAATTCTGAGACAGTATCAGTAAGACAAAAAATTGGTAAACAGTCTCCTCAGCACAGTGAATCCAAGGCTGGATGTTGTATAAGGTATTGAAACCAGCATCTATCATCCACAGCCAAGACATCCATGGTTTTAACTTGCCTGATTTGCATGAAATGGTCTAAACCACAGCCCTCATACATCACTCCAATCTATTGCATACTTCACACCCCCTGAATGTTCACGCCCTGATACCCTCCTTTACTCCATCCTTCCATCTCCTCATTGCTCCCTCTGCTTCTGAAACATACATACATTCTCAGTCAGTTCTCCTTAACCTTCTTCCATGTACCCAAACCATTTCGGCACACTATTTCATGTCTTTCACTTAACCTCTCTATGGTTACTACCAGAACTCTGGTTGGATATCATATCTAACATGAACCCATTTCTTGATACATTTTGTTCTCAGCATTTCATTTCCCAGCATATCTACCCCTCTTCCTTTTGTTTGCATTGAATGCTTAAGTTGTACAACCATATAACATAATTAGGACTACTTTACCTTCAAAAATACCCATCTATGCTCACAGATACCGGCCTTTTTTTCCACAAACATTCTAATGTGCCCAGGAACCCAAGCCACTCTCCCCATGACTCACTTTAGCTCCCATGTTAACTTCCAGGTACCCAAATCACTCCACTCCCTCCCAGTCTGAATTCGCATCTCAACCATCATGTCTCATCTCTCTGTTGTATCTCATTACTTTTGCTGACATTTACTTCATTCTTTCTTCCATGATATTCTCCTGTCTTCTAAATATCCCTTCTAGTTTTTCTCTTAAATCTGTCATCAAAACAATGTCATCCACAAAACCAAACTGCCTCCCATGTCCCACCACCAACCTATCCCTTGGTCTAAAATTATGCCCTTGTATATTCTTCCCTCACCATCATGTCCATGAGCAGATTAAACAGCCATGGTGCCATCACACATACCTTGATGCAGTCTCACCCTAACCAGAAGCCAGTCATCCTCCTCACCTACTTAAGCAGCTAACTCTGTACTGAATGTAACACGATTATGCACTTTGGGATCTATCACACTAATCAGTGACCAAAACCAATAATCCAAACATTTCATACTCTTTAATCCAGCATCTCTTACCCATAAACATTTTATGAGCAATTATGATTTTAAAATAGTTTTCACATTCTCACCAACTGAACATGGAGTAACTCCTGTGTTACAAATATGAGATAACTATTTAATATCCATTATGAAAACCCAACAAAGTAAGTTTAACTGGATGATCAACCTGACCTGCAAGGAAGGGTCCTATTTTGTTCACCATTACTGGCTTAAATGTTTCGATTAACAGGAAAATGAAGAAATAACTGTTCTTGCTGAATTTCATTTACTGCAGCAATTATTGCATATTTACAGGACAGACAATACATCTCAAAATATTATATATGAAAGCAAAATCTTCAATTTACAGTCCTTTGAAGTTGGGCAAAATCTTAAATTTACATTCTTTGTGTAAGTTTTAACATGAATTTTCCTTTCAAAAAAATTATACAAAAGAATTACACGTTGTTAAATGTGCAAACAAAGTGCAAATTACAATACAAAATATCATTCCAGAGCATGGAAAAATTTTCTGATGCCTTCATCATCACCACATTCTTCAGCCCGTAATCCATCAGCATCTTGCATGGTTGGATCAGCTCCATGGTTCAAGAGAACCTGAATAGTTTCTAAATGACCACAGAAAGCTGCATAGTGGAGTGCAGTCTGGCCTTCTACATCTTGTGCATTGACATTGATCTTTTTTTCTAAAAGATACTTAGCGATATCTACATAACCTCTATCAGCTGCCCAATGCAAGAGTGTCATCCCGTTTTCATCCTTCTCTGATAAGGTTTCTGGGCGAAGGTTTTTGATTTTTTCAACATTATTCTCTTTAACCCAATCAAAGGAATTTTTTTCTTCCTCTTTAATATCATCTTTTTCAGGCAACAGGCAACTAACCCTAACCCAACTGGTTCTTGGACCACCCTCACTCTCGACCTTGATCTCCCAGTCTGGGTCAACATCAGCAATAGCACTCACGTATTCCTTCATGGCATCTTTCTTGCTCATACCTCCTAGATTCTTCCATGCTTCCCATTTCTGCCTACCCTTAAAATCAAAGAAGCCTGGTTTTGGGGTATTGCAGGCCCCTTCATTAGCTTGTTTATAACGTGCATAAAAGAATAAAAGCTTATCTTGGGGAAGAGAGGTGGCTACACTCGGCAGGTGTGCTGCTGCTTTATTGAACACCATTTCCAAGTCCTCCACAGGTGAATCATCTAAATCATCCATGTTGGCTGATGTAATTATGTCACCTGTAGCTTCCTAAAATGATCTTACTTGAATGTTTCATATACTACATATTCACACAATTGTAAAAATACAGTTCATTGGCTATTTACTAGTTGGTTGCACATCTAAAATATTTCCTTCAAGAATATGGGTAGCTTTATTGATGGCAGCATCAAAACTGTTTCTATTGCCAAACTGAATAAAGCCAAAACCTCGGCTCATTCCAGTAGACCTGTCAAATACCACATGTGCATTTGAAATATACCCAAACTGTGAAAAATGTTGGCGTAGTTCCCGATGGCCCACTGTCCAAGGAAGGTTTCCCACAAACATCCGGTAAAGGTTACGTGATGCCATCGAGCTTCTGGAGAACTGCAAATACAGCTCTTCTCTCGAAATAATCCAAGAGCAGTTCCAGTCAGGAAACAGCCGAGGAGAAACTGCTTCTGCCTTGTGTCTCAACCGCTGGAGCTCCTGGTGATCTGAAACACATGAATTGTGTGAGAACCAGGCAAGTTGGAGTCTGCTATATTGGTTGTGCCAGCATCAAAAGATGCCAAAGGCAACTGAGAGCAGGACAAATTCCACTTGTGAAGAAGATGTTCTAGGGACCAATCAGATGCCCTTTCCTGGTATGAACATACAAACTGGGCCATAGGGTTGTGCTCCAGTAAATACGACACAGTAACAAGGATGTCCTCAAACACAGCTGGATCATAGAAGCAGTCTGAACCCAGGATGATATCAACAGGTCCCAGGTGCAACAGTTCAGGAGTAAAGAGTCCCCATGTCAGCCCAATAACTTCAACAGAACTAGCCACACCATTTGCCTGGCTAGACACTTGGCAATTGCGAAGACACTTGGGTAACTGACCAGAGTCTGAGAGAATCACATGAGCACCGCATTTTGCTGCAACAATGCCCGGAAGTGCAGTGCCTGCCCCAATTTCTAAAACAGTACGGTTGGTGAAGCCATGACGATGATACCAGACATACTGTGCCAGCACTGGGGCACATGGCCATGTGTACATGCCATAGCTGGGACTTACTACCTGAAATAGGACAAGTACCTATATCACAAAATATGACAAGCTAACGCTGTAAAAATGAAACATCACATCCATACCCAATGTACAGGTACATTAAAAATGTAAATACGCCTATGGAAAAAGTAATTATTCCCAACAAAGATTCTCATCGTCATAATCCAACAATGAAGCATGATGCACTCCACTGTCCCATTCCCTATGTATAAAATAAAAAAACATTCTATCTAGGAAAACAAGGGGGTGGGGAGGTGTCTATAAATTAATGATTGCTGATGACGCAGCTCTGGTGATAGACTCAACGAAGGGTTTGCCAAAGCAGGTTTCTTAGTTTGTGAGTGTTAAAAGGAGAAAGCAGAAAGTTCATGTAAATAAAAATAAGGTTACCGAGTTAAGCAGTGTGGAGACAGGTTGGCTGGAGGGTGATTTTCAACACAGAACCTGAAGGAAATGGTGACATTAGATACCTGGGAGTGGACATGTCAGTAGATGAGAGCTGAAGCCAAAAAGTGAATACGACAGAAAAGGGTTTGGGCGTACTGAGTAATGCACAGAAAAGGTCAATGTTTGTGAGAGCAAAACGGGGATAATTTTCTGTTGTACTAAATCAATAAATAACTCTCAAGAGGGGAGGCTATGAAGAAAATAGAGCTCAATCCATGTGGTTCATGCAATAAGTGCAGCTGTGTGCAAAAAGCACAAAAAAAAAGAAAGAATGGAAATGTGACACCAAAACAATCACAGGTTTTTCATGTAAAACCAAAAATAAACTATTTCACCTATCATGGAATGTTGGGTGAGGCTATCATGGGTACAGTTGATTTTAATAGGCTTAAATTATTTTTACATAAACCAAACGCTTTCCCCTGATCTTCATAGCCCTCCCCACTACTGACATACTTATTATCATAAAAAAAGTCATTCTAGTCAAGCTCCTCATCATAATCAATCCTCCATAGTAAATACTACTACTCTATAAGATGATAACTAATTATTTGTATGGAAATTATATCTCTTATCGTAATTACAAGTAACGACTTCAAAGGTAAATAACATAAAGAGTGCTCAGCGTTCAAGAGCTAACTGTCATATAAAAAATAAACGTTATGCTGAGCTTGGATGACATATCAAATGGAAACGTGTAATATCAATTACAAATTACAATGTTTTGCAAAGCTTCTTAAATGTTATGAGAACACTACATATGACCAGCATGGGGTATGTGTCATGACTTTCTTGTCCTATCATGATAAATAACTCACAGAGAGCCTTGAAAATCAGGAAAATTGGGATCACATACAGTAAAAATATGTAATACATATCTAAAAATCAACAGATCCTTAGAAAACTTGACTTTACATCTCCACTCAGCCAAGAATGACCTTATAGTACATATATGATACAAAAATTTCATTATTTTTGCTGGCCTGCTTACAGTCGGTACTGCCACGAACAATGATAACTTTGCTGAAAATAATCAAAAGTGAATCTATTACATGTAAAAATCACAAATAAGTATCTTCATTCATTTGAATATGGTCATATTTTTTGCTTAATTTCTATGCTGTAGTGAAATTCCAAGACACATCAACATCATATAAGAGACTGAAAACCTACATTAGATACATGCTGACAATGAATATCTTTTAATAATTTCAAGATTATGCATAAAGACTTTGACAAAATCAAGCCAATTTGTTTGTTAGGTATTAATCATCTTTTCAAGAATAAATTACCATTTCTTGCAGACATTTCACAGACTCAAGTGTGCCTCAGACGTCACATTTCTTTTCGACGTACAAGACCATAAAAAACTTGTCTACTTCCATTTCATAAAAATCAATATAGTCTCCATTCAGAATTAGAATAAATTGAGATAACTTATGTGGAAGTAAAAGAGTAAGAACAAAGAGAAATCCATGGCATTAGGAGTTAAAGTACATAAAAGTTAGAAAAACATGACAATGGTATTATACTCTTCTCAGTACAGTACGGCCACCTACTAACGTAATCAAGTCTGGTAAGGTTTCCTGCATTAATAAAAAAAAAATTTGTGTTGCAATAGATTTCTTGGGTAAGTAGCATGTTATCAATTTTATCTGGTTTTGCCCCAATATTTTCCTTAAGTATCATTGCCCAGCCCACCTCTACGGAACTTTCTCTTACGAGTCTTCCTTGTTTTACATGAATGCTGAATGCATTACAATTAACAAATCCAATTATATAGTTTTAACGTCATTAATACATTAAATCTGATGCTTCGCTAAAGTATTACCAATCACTTCGCCTAATTCATCTGATAGGTCCATAATCTCATATACAATTAATTACGTATGGGGACCACACGACATCTGACAGCACACGGCCTTTCTTTAACTGTTCCTGGCATTACCTTGCTAATACAAGAAATGGCAATCAATTATGGGGGAAAAATGTGATCATGGATTTAGCATAAGCATATCGCTGAAAATAACGATAGAATTGTGACAGTTAAATGACAGTCTATTCTACATCAATCAATCACTTTGAAGAATTTTAAGATTAGATTTAATGAGCTTAATTTTAATTTCTGCACGACAGAATATGAAAATTATGACCAACACGAAACCAGAAGGGAAAAAAAGATTAATGTAGTCCATCTTACAATCTATCCAGAAGGGATAAAAGATTAATGTAGTCCATCTTACAATCTATCAAGTCATTAAGGGGAACCGAATTACAGTTCCATTGAGACAAATTCAATGACATGATGTTATGTCAAGTGAAAAAAAAAAAATCACAAAATCATCCTTTATCATTGGCCCCCATACATGACAGAGATGACGTTAGTTTAACCCTGGTTATGTAAGGATTTCTGAATAAATATTTCAAGTCATATTCAATATCGAACAACGAAACGACTCCAATTAGTGAATGAACCGGTAAGAACAATAATGAAACACTGACATGGTCGACCACACGGAACAACTTACGTCATGTCAAATAAATACGACAAGTCTACAACTACACTACACTATCTATAAAAAATATGGGGGGTTAGAAGCCACCATGGGGTCTCAAAAAACTGAATAAACAGGTCAGAAAACAGAGAACACACAAGGCAACGTGGCGCATACATAACTATAGTACGAAACACTTCAGTGATACAGGGTTTGGTTTGGTCGCCCTCCCGCCCCCCGGGCACTACTTACTTGCCTCTAGCAACATATATACAGACATACACACACCCTCACCTACGCCATCTTGTCCTTACCTCTGGGATAAAGACTTCCAGACACTCGGAGGAAGCCGAGTTTCTGTTGCCTGAGGACCTGAACAAGAACTTCCTCACGTGTTGTGGAACTTCGGCCATCCGACGAGCCAGGACCTGACACTGTTGCCAACTCAACTGTCGCCTGGACTAACAAACATATCACTCAGTGTTGCCATTCTCATACACTATATCCCCCGTCAAATATTCTTTATAAACTTTTTCTCTGTTGTAATTAGACATTAATGGCTATTTAGAATTTAATATTAATTTTTGTGTGTGATACTATGGTATATAGTCTTTAATTACGACTAGTATATGTATTCCTTACCATCGGATGTAGTGATCAAATGCGCTTCCTTCTTTTTCTCGAATAATTACAATATTCTTTTTGTGTGTGTGTGGAAATATATTCACAACCATCTAAAAAAAATCTTCTGTTGGCCATGTGAAAAACATTCTTTATGAAAGCAAGGACTGAAAGAAGGACACCTGAATGGAAAATAATAAGAAAAATGATTGCGTTACCGTACAAGGAGACCTTGTAGCTTTGAGGTAAACATTAATCTCAAGCAAAATATATGATGCAAGAAATTTATTGAGAGGAAGTGTACCTAACCTCTTTGTGTCCCTCTCTAGGAAAATAGAAGAATTACACTTAATTAAGCCTTGTTCATGGGTTATCAAATAACGAGGAAAGTGTATGTCCACTTGCCTCACTAGGTCAGTGGTAGAATATGCTTCTGGTCGTAAATTACACTCAACGATTTAATGGACAATATCCAGTGAAGGTCAACAAAGATGTTACCAGAATTACTTAAGGGAGAGGATAGGGGTCTTATATTTGTCTAACAGGGTAGAGAGAAGACTGGGGGGCGACCTGATCACCAGTTTCCCCTACTGCTGGAGCAGGAACAGGAAAAGAGATTGGAGTCTGTCTCATGGTTCTTCTACAGGAGAGGTGAGCCGTTGCTAAGATCCCGTGAACATACTGCAGAAAGGACACATTGCCGAAGTCCTGTGGCTATGGTGCAGGAGGGAGAAGGGTTGCTAAGTTCCCCCAAGGCTATGGTGCAGGAGTGAGAGGGCGTTGCTGAGTTTCCACTGCTATGTTATCTGCAGGAGAGGTGATGAAGTCCCAAGGGCCTTCTGCCGAAGGTGGGAGTAGCCACAGCCACAAGCTGCTTCTGACGATGGAGGTAGTTCATGAGAAGGTCACAGAGCAGCTCCTACAGTCAAAGAAGAGGCTGACGAAGAACATGGGTGTCCACATTACATCGAAGTCATTGACGCCGTCAGGAGCGACTTATCTGCTGGAATGTCTTAAATCGTGGAATCTAAATGTCTATTTATCTATTCATAATGAGGATAGATAAATAATATCTAAAATCTTAGGATAGACAGATGTAGTTACTGTATCAAAGGATGATAATGGATGTTACAGGAATTATTTAATGGTGAGCAATATATTGGTTTAGTGCGTGTTAAGGTGGGGTCAGAAGACATGAATAAATTAGTAGGGAAGCTTAGGTTTATTCTAAGAAAAAATACAAGTCCTTGCTGATGGGGAGAGAAATGCAAAATAAAAACTAGTTAACAGCATGATAGATAATATATATAGAGAACAAGAAAACATATCCTGAGAGGCAGGATATGTTTTGATATGCAAAGAAAGGTAAACGTTCATTAGATATAATTTTTTTTTCATATTGCTGTAATAATTTCACATAAACATTTAGACATCACTTTTGAAAAAGAATGAATGAAAAGGAGGCACAGCCAAATATAACTAGTAGACATCACCCTGTTAATTACCTTAGTATTTACAACTGATAATTAATCATTCATTGAAAATTTAATTTAGATTTATTTCAAAAATTATTTTATAGTTTGACATTTTGAGTTTGTGAAAAGAACCAAATCTTCGGCCACCAAGGCTCCAACTAGCCTTGCTATCAGCTGACGTCGAGGCACCAGAGTAGTCGTGCAGCTGACTTGTGTAGACGTCACTGTGCTACAGTCTCTCCCCGATCTCACACAAACATGGTAAGTTACCTTCCTCTCACTGTGGATATATGATTTTTACTTCCCCCATGATGGCTTAAGTTTTAATCACAAGGAATTCCCGTCGCTGCTTCATAAATAAGATGAGCTGTCAAGGCTAGAGGAAGAGTGCTCAGCTGACAGCTTGTGGACGTAACTTTTTTTTTTTTTATTATTTATGATGGTTAATGGACATATCTCTGCTGTGCTTCACTTTATTCTAGTTACAGTCAAGTTATTACAGTTATTATTCCATTCCAAGTTAGGAAAAGTAGCGTCCTTGAGTGATTTGATTTGACATTTTCCTCTGGCTTTCAAAATGGTTTTCGTAAAATGTGTCATTTTCATCATTGTTGCTCCATATTGTTATTTAACTTCCATCATTTTGGTCCGTAATGATTGAGAAATGTTTAATTAATTCACTTGACATTTACGGGGCATTTTTTTTAATGGGAGGTTAAATGAGGCTATAGTAGTGGTTGTGTGTACTAGGGAAAGTGTGAGGGGTAATAAGGAATGGGTAATACCTATTAAAAAAATAAATTAATTAATTATTTGACCCATTGTTTCATTAATGTTGCTTCAAAAGGAAAGTTGGGGTTGGCCATATATTATACGTTCCATTATTTATCACCTAATTGTTACATTTTCCCTCCGTAATCCTGTTCCATATTGGGTTTTTAGATTATGGGAAATTAAATTTCTAAAAAAATATGATGTCTTTTTTAGGTTTATATCAAACTTGCCTTAGGAAGTGGCTGCTAATGTTTTAGGTGCTTTATATATGAGGGCAATGCATGTCAAGAGAAAGTTTGAAGGTAATATAAAGTAATTAAGTCACTCTTTAAATACCAAGAGAAGCGATGGAAAACTTTATGTCGTACTTTAAGTGATTCACTAGAGAGGTATACTATGTTCATCCGCTGCTGCAGAACCTGTATGAGCGCTTGCTGTATTGTCTGTTTGTTGTCATCCAGTGCCATGTTGACGATGCACATTCTCATTTTCTGAGACATATATGTCTTCATCATCTCGATTGGTAAAATATAATTATCCAGATGTTACACTAATTTTTTTTTCATTGCTTCAACTTGATTAGGTTGGTTTTAGGATGGTCTCGACTATTCTGTCTTGGCGACAGACAGAGGTGTTATTTTGACAGCTAGCTGGCATCGATGACCAAGATACTGTGCTAATGTTATTATTTTTGATGATTAGTTTCCCATGTGCCACCTCTGGGATACATTTAGGTAGACTACAGGCAGAACTCCATGCTTAGAGTTAGTCGATAGGTCTGACCATTTGAACCCAACAGTTACTTCAAGATGGCAAGAGGTTATGAACTCTGCTCAAACCTCGGTGGATTTGGTGTGGTTAAATTGATCTGGTTGTTCATCTGAGACAGATATTTGTAAACATCTTGATACTTGCTGAAAACACTAGTAGAAAGTTATCTTGGAGAGTAAAAATGGGTATGTTTCAAGAATAGTGGTTCCAACGATTTTATATGGTTGCAAGGCATGGGCATAATGAACAAAGAATCAATAAATCCAGTAATAAAGAGGACATAAAGCATAATGAACATAGAGAATCAATAAATCCAGTAATAAGGAGGACATTAAGCATAATGAACATAGAATCAGTAAATCCAGTAATAAAGGACATTAAACATAACCTAGTCTGCAAAATAACAATTTGGCCTAATGGGGCTGACTAGTTGACAACCATTGTGCAAGGTAAATGGTTTTCACAAAGTTTTATCAGAGGGCATTTGGGGAATACAACTCCTGGAATGGTATACGATGAAGCAGGATTGGGTCTAGGATCGTGGGGTGGTGGCCCCTGGTTGGGGTCAGGTGTGGTTCATATACTAAAAATGAAAATATGGGATTAACATGGCCAAAATAGACTGGACTAACATTTTCCCTGTACTCTAAAAGTAACCACTTCTCCATTATTTTCACTTTGTTAATTAAAATAAGTAATTGAATTGTCCCATGGAAAATTTTTTGCAGTTAGAGATTTATTTAGTTGAAAGTTCAGAGGACTTTTTTTTTTAGGATATATTCATTTTAATTGTATCATAACTGAATGGCTCAACTGAATTGGAATGTAGAGAAAATGAGGTCTGATGGTGAGTGTTCGTCAACACAGGATGTCCTGTGTTGGTTTACAGTTTAGAAAACTTAGTAAATCGTGTTTGGATATATGACATTTCTTTACATCACGTTACAGCCAGCTTCACCAAGCTCAACAAATGTAGGAGCAGTTGCTCGGTCTCCATCACGCACAGTCTCCCCCCGCAGTGGAGGAGGATCTGGAGGATCAACGGTGAGACAGCGCAAGACAACCACCACCTCTGGGCGCAGCACAGCATCAACAGGGGGGATGTGGCGATTCTACACTGATGATTCTCCTGGTATCAAAGTGTGAGTATTATGGTATGATTCAGGAAGCTTGGTGATGTAGGAAAGCAACTGCTGAATATTTTATACTGTTGGATTTTGGATAGTCTAAAGGGTTCAGCAAGCAAAGACTTTTGACGAAGTGTAGGAAAGTTCAAAATAGTATTAAAATGATTAGCAAGGGGCACCATAAGGAGGTAAAAAACTAGTACACACACATGAAGATGTGGAGGGATGGGCTGAGATGATGGGGTTAGGTAGCAAGGGAGATGGGTTGAAGTAATAGGGAATACGAGGTACTGGGTGTAGGTACTGTTTAAAATCATATTTGTGGTGAACAAAGTTTGTTACTTGTGTTTTGGTAAAGTTTAATTGGTTTAGTGAAAGTGCAGTAATGCAGTGGGGGTACATAATTATGGGGAAAGTTTTTTAAGTAAGGTTGGCATGGGAGTCGTGAAGTAGTGTTGAGATAAAGGATGCGAGAGGTTAGGGAGGAGTGTTTAGGGGTGTATTGGTAATATATTTGAATTTGTTCGTGTATTGTTTTCTGTGACAACTTGTATCTTAACTTCATATAATGGCCATGAACATTGGCAGCTTTAATATTTTTCATTCACCCCTCATTGCTTTCATAAGTGTTACTGGAGAAAGATGATTGTATGCAACTTTGTACAAGAAAAGGTCTTCTGAACAAGGAAAGGAAAGATGCACTGTGCATTTCATATCTTGTATGAAATTTTCCTCATTTTCACTTCCTCATCCATCCAGTCCTGTGTATTGTGTTTGGTACACATTTTTTTATTCCACTTTTGTGATAGTTTTTAATAAATGGAACTTAGGATGAACATGCCTTGTTAGACTCAAGAGTATTATATAATGAGTGATTATTCATGGGTCACTTGAAAGTGGGCTATGGGGTGGTCCAGATTATATTCGAATTCTTGTGGTATGTATATAAATGAACAGTGCCCACATACTTCTCTTAGTTTAGATGCCATTTCATGTGAGGTGATGGGAATGGATGAAGGCAACATATGTACGTGTATATATGTTTATGTCTGTGTATGTATGTATACGTTGAAATGTTTAGGTATGTATATGTGCGTGTGTAGGAGTTTATGTATATACATGTGTGTGTGGGTGGGTTGGACCATTCTTTCATCTGTTTCCTTGCGCTACCTCGCTAACGCGGGAGACAGTGACAAAGTATAATAGAAAAAAATAATATAAAGTGTAATACAGTATTTGTAATTTTTTGTCCATATCTCTTTCTCCTCAGTGGACCTCTACCAGTGCTAGTGGGTTCCTTGGTGTTTATTGCCACAGTGTTCATGCTTCACATCTGGGGCAAATACACCCGAGCCTAACACTTCAGTTGGAGAAGCTTCCCTTTTATCTTCCTGGGATACAACAGACCTATCCTCATGATTATGTACATGTTGGTCTACCACCACATCTTTTATTTTTTTGGACAGCTGTAACTTGATCCTCGATTAAACAAGAAAGGAGCCCAAAAGTGTCAGAATTTTGTGTCTCCCATCTACGATGATCGTTTTGATTCATCATTCCACAAACATGTATGTATGTGATGGAGTTATGTAAGTTAAGTTTTATGTCTGAAAGTTTTCTATAATAAAAATGGAAATGAAGTTTAGTTTGCTTCCAGAGACCTTCATTAGTGATGAATGTATTTGTAGGTTGGAAAGAAATTAGTGTAAATTCTAGGCATTTTGGTATAATGTTTGGAGCCTTACAACAAAAAGAATGTGCAATTGTATGAATACTGTGATGTATATGTTGGAGATATTGACCGCAAAGTGGCAAAAGAGGTTTTTAATTACAAAACTGTATTAGGGTAATGTTATACATATCTTTGAATACAAGCAGCAAAAGTGGTAAATCTATGGTATCATTATCTATAAGATGCAAACTCCAAGGTTGTGGCCTAGTTTTTGACTGCCATTTGACTAACTTTAATACACTGGTTAGAATATATAAAAATTGACAAAGATGTGGGTTAAATTCAATTATCCAACATGCTAAGAAAAAAATTATGACAATGGTTGGTTTAATGATTACAACTTCTATATTGCCAAATGGAGGA
>JAUTXX010185254.1:0-15200 GCA_032273605.1 Panulirus laevicauda | reverse complement strand
CTAGTCGCCTTCTACGACACGTGAGGAATGCGTGGGAAGTATTCTTTCTCCCCTATCCCCAGGGTCTTTCTTCACTCGTTTCCTGGCACTATCTCGCTAACACTTTAAATGGTGACCAAGTATGATAACTGAATGTGAATAGGTATAGTAGTAATAGTAGTTGGTAGGCAGCCAGTGACCAGGGAGGTATATTACCAGCACTGCCCACCTGGGTTTCAAGAGGGTTAGTGGCATCTGCTTAGTTAGCTAGCTCTTTAGTGGTTGTCTTTTCTTTCTGCCTCACTAACATGCAGACTAATGGCATTTAGTCCACAAACATACAGTCTCTATTTGTCATATGTAACACTTGACAACACTAGACTCTCAAAACTCATATTTATAATCCTAGATTTTTCTTCAGTGAGGACTATGCACTAACCTTGCCTTTTGGCAAAATGGTAGGAACAGTTGATAAAAGTAGTAGGTGGGAAGGTTTAGGCTGGAGCATTATGTTGAAAGATTAGGTAAAAGTAGTAGGAAGGAGCATTATGTTGAAAGATTAGGTAAAAGTAGTAGGTAGGAGCATTAGATAGGATCAGTCATTCGGAACATTAGGTGGGAGCTTCTGCAAACGCTGTACTAGAGTTGCCCTCTGCCAGTGGCTTGTAAGGATGAGGCACTAAAGGCTAAGAAACAGCACTGAAGTTCTTTAGTTATGGAAACTCATTGCCACAGCCGCTCCTTTAAGGAAGTTCCAATTGGAATGGGTGTCAGAGATAGAGATAGATTTAACAGATTTTATCGTTTTATGTCTCGTGACTTACAATATCCAAATCTCTGTTGTTTACTGCATTATTCTTTGCATAGTGAATGATTATTTTCCCTTTCATGTTATATTTGAGTTGTTGGTAACTGATAAGTATTCTCATGTTCTGGATAAGAAGCATTTCTTTAAATGGTGATTTTTATATGTTTAATACACATTTTGTGTTGGTGAAATGAAAAATTAATGTTATACAACAGTTTATGTTATTGTTTCTCAATGTTACAGGAGAAAAGGCTTGACATTAGAAAGACATTTGAGAAAGAGACAGAAAATGATGCTGAGACTAAAGGGTGTAAGGAGGAAGAAATTTCCACTGAGAAAACCTTAAATAGAGAATCAGAGAGAACAGATGAGAAAGTTTCTGGTGAGTTATTTAATGTATATCATAAAAAAATGGGAGAGATGCTGATGTTTTAGTCACATTTACTCATTATTTAGAAGCTCGTGAATATTGAATCAATTCATTTCAAACTGCTTGTAGGTGATTACATTCCTTGTTTATCTTTGTAATTTTTAACATTACTTTCAATATTTCACTCCAAGATATAATCAGATATATATCACTGTACAGCAATAATGGCTGTGGAAGGGGAAGATGGAGGAGAAGGAGAAGAAATTAAAGAGGAGACACAGATGGAAGAAAATAAAGGTAGGGCATATTTAATGGGTTTTAGAAAATACTTAATTTTTTCCCCTAAACAAAAGTGCTTACAGTGAGATAGTGGTGAATATTATTTTATTGTTGAATTACCTTAGCTGCACCGTCAGAAATGGTAGATAGTGTAGTAGGTTGTTGTGCTTTGTCTTGGGAAACTGTACAGTGGGAAAAGTAAAGGGATTACCCACTCTTTCATCGATTTTGCTTTTGGTCACATTTTCACTGTAGCATCACTTGGACTGCTACTTATTCTGTCCCCAAACTCATGTAAAAAGATTATGTTACATTTTCTATTTTTTTTTGTTATTGTTTCCCCTTAGTCTTTTACAATAATCATATTCTCATACATGTGTTTTCTTCCTTATGTTTACTTGATGAGGTACACCATGTTCGTATCACATACTCTAATCTTTTCTTTAGGTTGTGTAGATGATGCCTGCTATTTGTTATAGCTAGACTAACATGCAAGTTTCATAAGCTTGCATTAAAAGTTTTCTCTTAATACTAACTAAATGGAAGATTCTTTTTTTGCATGTACCTTTCTGTCTTTTGTTTAGAGAAGTTGTATATGATGCAGGTACTAACTGCTCGACTTGCGATATGTAAACTTTAGTTTATTCTGATTCTCAATGCTTGAGCTTTTGTATATCACTAAACAGGAAAATTATTCTTTGTTTACATAAATTTTCATCCTAATATTTTACCACAAATATTCTTAACTTGTAACCCCTCCTTTACTTGTACAGTTCAGTCCTCCAAACTTACTAAAGAACGTGTACACTTGGATTGACCCATATTAACCCAACCGATGACTTTTTGGGAAGTAAGGCATTTGCCCTTGGTCTACCACATAAGCAGTATTGTTCAAACCAGATGTCATTTTCTCTTGTGATGCTTGTTTTATTTTATTAATGTCACTTTTTGATCTTTCACACATCCACAAATGCTGCAGTGTCCATTGGAGGTTGTAGTTTTTCCATTTTTCTATCTTCTTATCTGATTTGATTCAGACCCTAGGAACTTATTGTCATCCATCCATGATCATTATCTTTTTTCTGCCACTTCAGTAGTGAATGATTTCTGTGTTTGACACAGCTATAAAGACACTGCTTTAGATGATCTGTCTCGTATGGGCTTTGAGAGACACAACGTAGTAAAATGTTTATGACACATGAACCATCTACCCATCATTTACCCAGCGCAAACAGACCCCTTCTCAGTTCTGTCACTTATCCCTTGAAGAGGCTTCTGGATGTGACCAAGTTCCTGAGATCTCTTGATTTTTTTATAATTTATCTAACTTAGGTGCAAAAGCAACATTATTTTAGAGCGATGTATTATTTGATGATTGTGCACAGCATGATTGTAACCGAGATGCGTGGAAATTTTTAAGATAACAACAATTCACACAGAAAAGACCTTCTTTGACTGCAAGAATTTTTTTCCCCAGCTGGGACAGCACAAGCAACTGAGGCCTTCTTTCCTGGAACAGCTACACTATAGAATACTCTTCATTCTTTTGTTTTTCCTCAGCCTGTCTGTCTGATGCCCATTCCCCCATCAGGAACTATCAAGGGAATGGCCATGGCAAGAGTCTGCACATATCCCAGTCTTTATATGCCACCTTCACATACTCCAATCTGTGCATTCTTTCCCATTTCTCTCCTTCCAGTACTCTTCCCCCTCTGTTTCTCCATGTCACTGGTGATCTTCCTCGTACACCAACCCCTTTAATCATACCGTCATGTATTCTCCTTGTAAACTTCCCTTCTTGCATTCTTTCCACATGCCCAAACCATTTCAAAATATGGTTCACCCACTCTACCACTTTCTACAAGGCATGCATTACTTCCCATACTAAGTATCTCGCACACCCCCTCATTACTTTCCTCAATTCCATCTAGTCAGTCTTTCCCTCTTCATATAACATTTCTTCCTTTAAGATTCAGGTCTGCAAACACCTGCAGAGCCTTTAGTAATTTCTTTCTTTTTCTTCGACTTTTTTTCTCCTGAGATGGCTTTAATTAAACCATGTTTTGCTTGTGCCATATCAATTGCTTTAAAAAAAGAGTTATTGCTTCCAAAGCAACTTTTTTCCCACCTTTCTCATTCTCATTGGTTTATGTCTTAATGAATAAAGACACTGCTTGGTTTCGAACTTAAACATTGGGAGTGATGATATTTTGATGATCAGGGGAGTTTTAGCTTACTGAACTGTGAGTTGGCTGTATGGTCATCCCATCACATCAAATTTTTTTTATTTCTTTTCTCGTAAAGTGGGGTTCACCCAGCTTTTGTGTAGTCCCCCTAGGTATTCTAAAAGATAACCCCCGGAACAGATTTTATGTTCTTCAGCATCTTAATACCAGTCTAGTACAAATTAGTACCTTGGTGACACGCTTGATATTGTCAGCTATTTTTAATTGGTGTGTTTTTTTTTTTAAGGAAATCTTTCAAATTCCAAGTCTTACTTCTAAGGCATAGTTAGATCATATTCACAAGGGATTTATGCAAGGAAGACAATCACATAAAGAAAATTAAGTTTTCTTCCCCTTCATTTTTCCTTCTATGTCCTTTTTCATTTTTCTACTTTCCTTTTTGGTTTATACTAAGTCAGTTTTCTTTTTCATGCAATATTATTATTTTAATCTTAGCACATGCAAGTGGTGACTGTTTTTTTATATTCCAACCAAACAGGTTTTGGGAAAATTTGGTATGTGTCACCTTAATTTTAATGCAGGACCAGATGTATATGGTATAGGTCGTTAGATATCCAAATGGAACAGTTAGTTATTTTACAGTGATAATTTTGATTTTAGGACTGTTTCCTATAAATCCATGAATCATTATCCTGGAGTAACTATAGTAACTTCAGTATAGATACAGCATGACAATGCAGTGCATTATTAATGGGCCTTAACCACCTCAGCTGGCAAAAAAATTGAAGGACTTGAGCAAATGAGGTAATTTTCAATATGATTTTATGCGTTCTAAGATATTTCCAAAATGTGAATTACCATTGACACAACATTTGAATATTTTTTGGTTTGAACATCTTCCCACATCTTATTTATGTATGCCATGCTTACTGCTTAAGACCCTTGATTTTTAGAGGATTTTTCTCTTTTTGTGCTTTTTGTTTTTGGTGTTTCTCACAAAATGGGTCTCCTTAGTTGTAGCTTGAATCATTGTGCATTATAGAAGGCACATTAATCTGTAGGTCAAGAAAACTGTGATATGAGTGGAGTATCAGACTTAAGCCTTATTTTCTCTAAAGTTCTGCACATTTAAATTTTGAAAACCCTTTATTTTATTCTATTATGATAGTCATTGTAAGTTTTATAATATTACTTTAGTTTATTATATGGCATTAAGATTTTTTGTGAGACTTTTTGTGTGTTTTCTTTTGTTTGTTTGACTGCACCTTGCTTGAAGTTTTTTTCTCGCTTAGGAAGCATGACTTAAAGCAATTAAAGTATGAATTTAGAAAGGAGGGATTAAGGTGATAATGAGATCATTAGATTATAGTATATAATGGAATTACTTTTTTTCTTTTTTGATCCCTCACTTGCCCTTCATCCATTTAATTCTGTAAAGTCTTATGGCTAAGATCAGTGAGATAGGCAAACACTTGCTAAAAATGCCAGTCACACTTAATGCTCACAGAAATCATAACTGAAATGTGCCCTGAAAGATAGTACAACAAAACTGCTAAAAAGTACTACTGTAATTATTGCATCCCTGTTCTCTGTCCATGATGTCATACTGCTGCTTTATCCCCACTCGTTCATCTATTCCATTATAGTATACTGTCATTGAGTCAGTGAAGATAGGCTTAACTCATGTTAAGCTTAAACTTTCTTATACATATTTTGCCTTTTCCTTGAGTTGGTTTATTATTCTCTTTTATATTTTACTAATATTCTTGCAGTATTTATACTGATTGTGATATTTTTAAATGTATTTCCTTGCCAGTGATCTAATGTAAATGTTTCACCTGTTTTGTTAATGCTCAGAGTGAATACTGTTTTTTCATATTTAATGACATTAAAAATGTTTTCGTGCCCTTAAATTTTTCACATTGCCCATCATTATATGTTATCATTTGTTTACATTAAGCATGATTGTTCATTTACTTCATGTTTTTTCCTATCCTGCCATTGCCATCACATTGGCTTTATAGAACTACATGGCTAAAGATCAAATGAGGCTTACGACTCAAAAAGGAGAAATGCTTGATTGCAGATTAGAACATTGTCAGTCACAGATTAGTATTAATTTTCAGTGTAATCATACAACCTAAGGACCCATTTTAAGGGCTCCTGCAGCTTCAAGGCTTTGCTACATCTAGTAGGAGGGAAAGGATGGACTCCTTTGGAGCGAGATGTTCTCCAATGATATCACATTCCTTTTCATCCATTGAAGATACAATTTCACCAAAGGTGACTTCTTAATTGTGGGTAACCACATGCAGGCAGAGTCCATTAATGTCATAATTTTTGGCTGAATATTAGAATAAATCCAGTCATTTATATGGTCACTCTTAAGAGGCAATGTGGTTAAGGTCCCTTAATATTCTTTTCTTTGACTTCTCTACTTTTTATGTTGTTGTATATCTGCATTTTTTGTTTTTGCAAGGAACTGCGGAGGAGATTATGGAGGAGGTTGACAAGTTGGAGATAGGAAAGAGTGAGATAAAGGATATGGAAACAGAAGATATTAAAGAGACAAACCACCAAAAGGAGAACTTGGAGGGAAAGCATGGAGAATTGAAGGTGAAAGAAAAAGACCCACAGGTATGAAGAGGGAATCACAGTAAAATTGTGTTAATGCTGTATTTATCTATATGAGTCCATTGGATGTTAGTTACTTAAGTAGATTATTGTGTTAGGATGGAGAAACATATAAAAGATAAAAGGTATTTATGGAAGCACTTTGTATCTTAGCATTTGAAAATGCTAAGAAGCGGCACTGGAGTTCACCAGTTATGGAGACTTTTGCCATTGCCACCTCCTTAAGAGAGTTCTCAAAATAGAACAGGCATCAGAGATATAGATAGATAGATATGTAATTCACCAGAATGGAAACTTATGATTTCTTAATATTCATTATGCTTAGTTTTGAACAGATATCCTCACAAGTAAGATAGGAATACATTGCTTTTAGACTGTGTCCCTTCATTTTATTATCTGAGTAAAGAGTATAAAACAGATAGTTATGTGGAGGAGTTTCTATGAACGTTGTCAGAATGTCATGAAATTAGTACAGTATTAAGAAACTGTTACCAGCACTACAACTGAGAAAAAAAAGAAATATATTATGTTTACTCATCATGGTAAGACAGATCTGATGTAGTTATGAAAAATATACATAATAAGATTCCTTTTTCTCAGTAAATGGGAAATTGATCATATTTAATATTTATCATATAATATTTTATTTGTGTTTTCAGGATGCAGTTGGTATAGATGTTGGTATCTTGAATATTGATATGAAAAAGATGAATGAGAAGAAGGAGGATATTGTTGGTGTTGAGGATAAAAAGAGCTTAGAGGACAAATGCCTTGAAGCTGTGGAAATCATGAAGGAAAAAAAGGAGAAGGAGGACGATTCTGTGAAAAATTTTGAGGAAATTACATCATTCAAAAATGATGATAAAGAAATCAAAGAAGAGAACCTTAGTATGTGTGAACTGGCAAAGGAAGAGGATTGCAAAAAACCTGAATATGACTTTGAAAAGTTTGAAGAGGATAAACAAAGTGAAATAGGAGATGATGTAATCAATTTTATGAAGAAACCTGATGTTGAGGAATATTTTGACAAGAAGGAGAAGTCTTCTGAAGAAGAGTCCTCCGTTAAGATTAAAAGAAGTGAAGACAGTGAACAAGATATGGAGATGGAGAAGTTTAAGAAAAGCCATAAGAAAGAAGATGAAGATGACCACCATGAAAGTCAAGATAGCAAGTATGTATATTTTGTGTATTATATTTTTAATGGGCTAAAGAGTATTACCAGAGCATTCAGACTCAGTATCTTAATTGAATATATATAACATTGTTTATATCCGGTGGGCCATTGACTTCATAAATAGTACATTCTGAATTTTTCTGAATATTTTGATAAATATACAACGGCAAACTACATCTTTTTGAAAATAAAGACAACATTTGCTGAAAGATTTCATGTATTGACCTTGCTATCTAATTGAGTAACATACTTACATCAAACACCATTATTTTTTGCTTATCTTTTATTTGACTTCATATTGACACCCATCACATGGGCTTGCTTTCATGACACCATACTTTCTCTGTATAGAATATGGTTCTTTGGTTATACACTGATATTACTTCTTAGTAATTCTTTCATTTGTTATTATTATTGCCAGTTCCTTTATTACTGGGCTGTACTTGTATATGTAAATGCACTGAATATGCAAACTCTTTCAGGGACTGGGCAAGTGAAGAAGAGGGAAGCTTTGCAGAAAGCAGGAAACGGAAAATCTCTGGTGGGGAATTTGTAGGCTGTTCTTCTCCAGTTATATCTGAATCTGCTCCTAATTCACCTGCATCCACACACTATGGGTTTGTCTCATAAATGTTTTTGATATTTTTGGAAGTAGAATGAGAATACACAATCATTGAATGATATAATGAATGCATTTTGTTGAGTTTAATTTGATTGACTAAATGTTGAATGGGAACAGTATACAGAGTAAGGATGTGAGAGGGAAGTATTTTGATATTTTTTGGAGGTAGAATCAGAATACACAATCATTGAATGATCTAATGAATGCATTTTGTTGATTTTAATTTGATTAACTAAATGTTGAATGGGAACAGTATATAGAGTAAGGATGTGAGAGGGAAGTATGGTAAAGAGATGGAATGGTTGACAATCAAACAGGCACATAGAAAAGAATAATGTGGGAAGGATGATAATAAAAGTGTATGTAGGGAAGATGGACACCAAGAATGGGATATAAGGATGGTAAGAGAATAAATATTTGAGATGGGTCATAGCATACAGGAGTTCATGGAATTGTTTAAGGATAGGATCATCAGAGGAGATTCCACTAGAACACTTCCTTTTGATCTGTGGTAGAAGGCCTACTTGATGTAAACATAGTGATACTAACTTTATATTTTATTCATAGATTAGTAATATTCTAAGTAATTTTGATATGAAAAGCAGTAGATATATCTGTAGTAGAAGATATTAACTAATGCTATTAGATATCCATATTTTTCAAGATGTAAAGTTTGGAAAGTAGACAAATGTATCCTAAGGCTAACGTATTTATGGATTTGATTACAACTGTTTTTTCTATATAGACTGTCATTTTTTGCTTTCAGTTGTACAGTAGTGAAACAGCAATCTTCCCCACACAATAAAGCCATCACTTTGATAAATGAATAATTTCTTTGTGTACATGCAATCTGTTGATTTACATTTCCTTCTCTCTGATGGATTTCATATCTACTTCCAGTCACCACTGTCAGGTGTTTATCATTTTTCTTTCTGTATCCATTCCTCTCATATGCCAGAGCTACCTTTAAAAAGCATCCCTTTACTTTTTTTAACCACATAGGAACCACAGTAATTCATAGTTGGTTGAGGGAAAGCATTTCTAAATAAATCAGACTTGTTAACAATTTAGATTAGACTATATTCTCATTAGAGAAGCATAGGTAGAATATCCACATCACAATTATTTTCAAATTCTCTGAGGTGTTGCCTTTTATATGTGCAGAGAATTTTCTTGTATCTCTTTACATTTCTGAATTATTCAGAATTATTCTTGCCCAACCAAATAATTTTTTTTTTGTAGCTGGTGTATTAATAACGCTCTCCAAATGTTCATACTAATAGGTGTGAAGCAAGGGTAATTTTTTGCTTCTACTTGGGGGTTGATTGTAGTGTGATTTTGGAGGAAAGAGGTGTAGGTAAAGATAGGTAGAGACTGACTTCTTTTCTTTTTTCAGAGATGATTCAGAAAGTGAACGTGCTTATAGATCTTGGAAGAAGCCAATTATGATACTGTGGAATGAAATTGCTGCACACAAATTTGCTTCTATATTTCTGCGACCTATAACAGATGATCAAGCTCCAGGATACCACTCAGTTGTTTACAGGTAGGCAAAGTGACCACGTAAGTGAAAAGTATATCAGCAATGTGAGAAGAATTATCAAAAACATTATTTGATGTGTAATAACTGGAAATATCTGTTTACTTATTCTATTTCTCAATTTTAGATCCATGGACCTTCAAAAAGTCAAGCGTAATATAGAAAGTGGAATTACACGTACCACGGGAGAATTTCAGCGTGATATAATGCTGATGTTTCTTAATGCCAAGATGTATAACACTAGTGACCATGATGTGTATCATATGGCTGACCAGATGATGTATGATGCTATCGCTACTATTGAGGTAAAATTTTATATTTTTTCTAAAATTTTAGAGATCTTTTATCATCATAATGTACTGTGCTAAGATAGAACATATTCTTTAAGTAAGTAAATTGCAGGCGTAATCATTGCATATGAATGTTTTTATGCATACGGATGAATTCATTAATCACCAGAGAATAAGATGTGTGCCACTTATGATCTTTCCTTTGATATGAGAATGAAAATTCCCTCAACATCCTAGAACCTTTCCGTACCCTTATTATCTAGTTTGTTAAGCATCTCTTGGTTTGACAAATTTTTCTTAATTATCCCTGATATTTTATCCTGTATCTAAGCTGTCCTGCACTACTTGATTTCCATGTTTTTTGTTTTTTTGTATTTTCTGATTTTCAAGTTATCGATTCTTTAAGCTTTAAACTAGGTAAATTGGATATCTTACATTAGTTAATTGTAAAGCATATGCATTTTACAGAGTTCTGTTAAACACATCATGCTTGTATATCTTTACAACAATTTCATGGTATTTGCTGCTGCATTTCATAATTCGCTTCAGGATTTTGCTTTTCAGTGAATGAAAAAACATTTAGGTGTAAATGGACACTGTAGCTGTTATGATTTAAGTTTTGAAAAATATGAGTCAGGATTACTTGGGAAATAACAAACCTGTATAAAAGAAAAGAAATGAATCAGAATCAGGTATGTACACCTCTCAAATTATACATACATAGCCTCACCCCATACCTTATATGTTAAAGTGAAGCATATATCTATTACATTTGATCCTAGTTGATTCCTCTAATACTGCATCCAAAATAACCATAGCCCTAATCATTTCTTTCTGCATTTACCTATCTCCTCCATGGTCTAACTCTCCTCCTTGCATCTTCAGCTGCATTACTACTAGTATACATATATTCTTGACCAATGAAAGATTATTTAATGCAGTATCAGGAGAAATAAGAAACATACATGAAATGACAATAGGAACTTGCAAAAGAAGGCCAGACTCATTGCTAAATTCAGTCCTTGATGAACCTCAAGTAGAGAATTATTCGAGAGGCATCACAGTGGAGAGAAATAGTATAATTCAACAAGCAAAACATGCATTGAATGCTACATGCTATCCCTGCCATTTTGGTAAGATCTCATCATGGGTACTCTTAGTTAGGTTGGTAGTTTGGTACATCTGCATGGATAAATAACACACATATTAGTGGTTAATCTGATATTTATCTTTTTCACAAGGACTTTTTAAATTGGTTGCTTTTGTGAATGTAATGGAAATTGTTAAATTAAGTACTGTATTTGGATACCTTCATTTAATTTCACCTGTAACCCCTAGGGACCTTGGTTTTCTGGAAGCCATCTCCCACAGATGATGGATAAAAGAAGGTATTAAAAGCCACATAAACAACCCCAGCTATTTAACTTAGCACTACATGAACTTATAAACTGTTTTGCACTGCTTAGCCCCTTAAATCTTCACGTGTTGCTGCCACTTAATCTGAGTGTTTATTCAGTGACCCCAACAAGTAATCTTCCCTCTAACTTAACTCTTTGCTTGGAGTACGAATTTTCCTCTAATATTCCATTAAGAATCACTGTCCATAGTCTTCTTATGTTTAAATATGATAATTGGCTGTTTTTGTCATCTGAACCACATATAATCTCATTTGTTTACACCCTGGATGGAGTTGGTGTAGCATTTCCCACCATGACTTCTCTGGGTGCATGAGCTTTGTCAATATTTCTGCACGCTTTTTAGAGGTAAAGGTGACATCTCTAATCTACACATGCCTCTAATCAGTAAAGGAAACATGGGATCCTTCAAACACAGGTGGAAAAATTAGGCCTGCAATTGTGGCGAGGTTCATCTGTAATGGACACCCACAGTCGCTTGAATCCTCCTTTAAGGGTTAAGAATAACATATATCAGCAATATCATAATAATTAACCTATGTTTGTATCTTCTGATAGGAATTTCTCAACACCCAAATGCTGGCAAGGGCTGAAGAAACTCCCCAGAAATCACTCAGAAGGGAAACTCGAGAGTCTTCAGCAAAGAGGAGTGATGATGATCTTAAGAGGAAGAGAGACTCACTGGAGGACAAAAATATTAAGAAAAGAAGACTGGTTTGAAGAATGTAGCTCAAGAGAGATGGTGAAATAATTGAATTTCCATGCTGTATGCATATGACTCTTCAGTGTTGTGCCTCACTAGCTGACTTCATTGTCCCCCTTTCAATGTTGACCTAAAGTAGTTTCCAGTATTGTAGTAATCTTACTGAATATTTTTCCAAGATAATTGTAATCCTTGATTTACTCTTATTTATGCAAAAAATATTAGTAGAACTGGATGCAGCATATTTCTGTTAGGCAGACAATATTCATTGAACATTAATATCTTTTTGAATTATTATTCAATTAAAGAGTTTAAAATTCCTCATTTATAGAAATGAATATTGATGATATATTTCTATCAAATCAGCTGTTTCTGTCAGGAAACATGTAGCGTATAAATGGGATTAGAGATATTTATATCAATTCTTCAATAAACGAGATTTCTGTCATTATTAACTTTATTCCCAAATTCATCAGATGGAGCAGAAACATAGGCTTTCAAATCATTCATACATATCTTCAACCCATATCCAGTGTGTTAGTTTTCTTTTCTTTACAGAGTGTAATGTGTTCAAGTAAGGCTATTATTTATTTGTTCATTTTCCACCCATAGACAGACTTCAGCCCCAATAGTATGATCAGTTGCCACATCCTTTCCCAGGCAGTGATGGCTATAGAAGAGGACAAATTGGACAACTGTTTGGAGTCCCACACTTTTGGAGGTTCCCAAGATTTTGTGTTATGCAAAATTATTTCTATTATTCATATTATCAATATTGTATGAAGATGAATTCACTGGAATTTCATAGATAGGGCAAAGTGAATATGAAGTCAAAAATGTTCAGCATGCTTATAGATTATCATAAGTAAATCAATAATGGGCTTCAATTGATTCTTGCCAAGGGTATTAACATCCATAAGGCCAAATCTGTTCCATATACCTAAAGCATTCCTCTTCCCTCAGGTTATTCCCACCCAAAAAATCATCTTGTCAAACTTTCCTCCTGCACTTCATTATCTTGCTTCGTACACATTTACTCCGTATTTTCTTGTCACATATTACTATCTCAGTGTGCAACTAGTGTTACTGAGTACAGGGGCTCATACTCCCAGAGATGTGATAGTAACTAATGCTAGTTAGGACAAGAGGAGACTAAGTAGTGCCAGTTAGGACAGATCTTTATACTCCTTTGAGTTGGTTTGGACTTGTGGAAAGAATGCAAGACAAGGAGTTTACAAGGAAAGTGTTTGATAGTACAATTAAAGAGGTTGTGGATGTTTGTTATGGGTTCTCTGTTTTTACAGATCTAAGACTGAATTTTAGCTCTGAAACTATTCACACTACTAACCATATTCATATACAATGCAACCTGATAATCAATAGTTTCCTTCATTATTTTCTACTTTCCCATCTTGTTCCCCATGATAGTATAACACAGGGCTCAGAGGAAAGTCGCAGGTGGCACAAGTTGTGTAGCATACTGGTCAAGGTCTACCAGGTCCGTATCTTTCATGGGCAGTGATAGTATGAGCTCCTCAGCCTCCTCCTGTGACAGGGCCTCACCCTCACACGTCATCAGGCTCACAAGGTCATCACGGGTCAAACTACCTGCTGGACGGAACTTTGCCAAATAAAAATAAATGTTAACACATACTATGAACTTTGTCAGAAAACACTGAAAGTATTTTACATGCTATATTTGAATTAAAGATGTATCTTAGGCTTCTGAAAAATGATACAGATAAGTCTGCTTACCACAGGTACTAAGATACTTGGTGGAGCATGATCTATAAATAGAACTATTTGCTGAAACCTGTAGTTCCAGAGAGGATTTTGTAATCAAAATAGTGTGTTCTGATTAAATTTTGCATATACAGATTTAGTGGTGAAATGTGGGATTAGGATGATTAAGTTACTTTTTGATGATATTACAAACTAAATATTACTTAACAGATGTTGACCCACAAAGGCACTATGAAGTAGATAATCTCCATAATTCCCATGAAAAATGAAAAAGAAATAGATGTTCTTAGCTACCTAGAAAGGTGGAGCTGTTAGGGAACAAAGCTCACTGAGAGGCTTTCAAGATTTCTTCTGTAGGCAAGAGTTGCAGATGACATGTGATGAGAGGTGGTTTGATTAAGTAATAAATGGGTAAGATAGAGGTTACCACGTGGTAATATGAAGATAGTGGTTTAGAAAGCTAAAATGGTTCATACAAATAGAAAAACTGACAAAGAATGTATATTTGTAAGAAGTTAAGGGAATGAGGAGGGGAGACCAAATTGGAGATGGAAGGATGAAGTGAAAAAGAATTCAAGTGAACGGGACATGGACGTGCAGGAGGGTGAAGGGCGTGCATGAAATAGAGGGAGCCAGAGCTATGAGATATACATGGGGCGATGTGCTGCCAATGATTTGAAGCAGCCAGGGGCTATTTCAGTACATTATACATGACAGCTTGAGAATGGACGTGAGCAAATGAGGTCTTTCCTTTGTCCATTCTTGCAGTTTCCTTGATAATAGTGGAAACAGCAAACAAGGATGAAAAATAACTCATGTCCTCAGCACTTTCCTGAAGCACGCCTATATCATTTCATTATGATGATTTTTGGGTAACCGTGAAGCTTGAGCATTTCTCTGTGTACTATTATTAGTGGGAAAGGGTCTGGAAATCACTTTATCACTCCTAATTCAGGAAAGCAGTACTTCCCTTGGCGTTTGCTTACTACAGCCTACTGACACGGAGGGTTTGAAATGGTTCTGGGCATCATTTCAACACTTGCAAGCTGTAAGAACTTGCATAAAACAAGGATTATATTACATTTTCCCATTCTTTGCGCATGTGTTTCAGCCTTCAATCTTTGGAAAGAGTGGTTAATAAACGTAAATGGGTGAAACTGCTAAATTTGAATAGTATATCTGAAAATCTTACCCGTCTCCTAGTAGCTGAGGTTACACTTATTTTTTCATTATTTGAAAACTGTATTCTCTTTTTATGTGCATTTTGACCTTGTTGCTGAGAGATTTGATCACTGAGCTTGCTTCAGGTAGATTGCTTTATACTGCTGGATAAAATGGGGTCAAGTAGTGTAAAAGTACTTGAAATGCTTTTTTTTTTTTTCGCTGTCTCCCGTGTTAGCGAGGTAGTGCAAGGAAACAGATGAAAGAATGGCCCAACCCACCCACATACACATGTA
>JAUTXX010185144.1:0-15201 GCA_032273605.1 Panulirus laevicauda | reverse complement strand
GACTTTTCTACCCTGTACTGCTCTCTACCTTATCTCTCCTTCCACATTTACAAAATTACCCATAGTTTCCAAATACTTTATATTTGTCACCTCTTCTCGTCTTTTTACCCCCATATCTATAACATTTTATGCACTTTTTCTCAACTCTTTAAGGCTTTGCAAAAGTGTATACTTTCTGTTTCATTTCAAACACCATTGCTTTACTTCTACTTGCATCTACCAGCAGTCACCTACACTAACACATCATAAAACACACAACCTTCTGCACTTTCTTTCAGTCTCAGCAAACATTACAGTATCATCCACAAACAGGCTTTTCACCAGCTGCTATATCTCACAACCACACTCCATCTCTGCATCCCCTTTCCCACGTTTTCCTTTCATCTCTCTTATCACTCCATCCATACATATGTTGAAAATCTATAGTAACATTAAACAGCTCTGCCTCATACCCACATGTATACCAAAACTTTCAATTCTCCATCCTCTTTTACTCATGCATTTGCTCCTCTAAAGAGGGCTTTCACACCATCCAACAGTAGTCCCCCTACTCCATATATCCTTGACAAATCCTATAAAGCATTCCACTAGACTCTTTCATATGCTTTCTCCAGATCCATTAAAGCTACATAAAGCTTCTTACCTTTCACTAGATATTTTTCCACAGCCATTCTCACCAGAAAATCTGATCCACATATTCCCTACATCTCCTAAGCCAACTCCCCAGCAATCCTCACTTATTCTGCATTCAGTCCCCCTCTCTTCTGACTTAATCAGTCTATAGCTAACTCTCCGAGCAATAAAACTGCTCTTTCTGGCACATTATATTCCTTAACTCAACTATGGATGGCTCTGCATCTTATCCTCAGCCCTTCTTCTTCCACCAAACCTATGCTATCTCCTATATTTTCCTCACACAAGATCATCCTACTGCTTTCCTAACACCAAGGAAACAAAGTCTATGGCAATGATGGTATATTTCCTTGCACCCTTTAGGAATGTGACTCTAATCTAGCTTTGATCCTTGCTCACCTGTTTCATATCTTAAAACCCAGTCTTATCCTTTTTCCTTAGAAGCATGCCTTGGTGCAGCTCATCCTTAAGAGAAGGCAGCTCTAAACTTTTTAAATATCATCCCATTGCTCTCGCTTCTGCTATTCCCAAATAATTTGAGACTGCCCTTAACTCTAACTTTTTCAAACATTTTGAGTCATACTCCTTTATATCTGATTGCCAATAGGGACTCTGAAGCACATGGCTATTGTGGTGACCTTCTCTCCTATGTGAATCACCTCCAGTCTTCCTTTCTTAGGGATTTGGCTGAAATTCCTGTTGTGGGCCTCCACATCTCCAAGGCACTTGACAAGGTGTGGAATAAGTTCCTCCTTTTGAGGTTTTCCGATTCCCTAATGCATAGCATTCTCTCTAACCACTCCAATGCAGTAGTTGCTGATGAAGCAACTTCATCTTATCCTAACAAGAGTGTTGTCCCTCAGCATCCTGTCCTATCACCTATTCTCTCCTCTCCATAAATAATCTCTCTCCAATTTCTAGCCTTAATCATTCTAATGCTGATGGATTCAGTCTAAACACTTCAACTCACATTCTCTTCCCTCCTCCTTCTAATTCCTGATCTCTTTTCTCATACTGAACATATTTCCTCTCCCAGTTTGGACCTGCACAAAATTTCAGAATGGAATGGTAGTAATGGGGTTTAATTCAGTTCCTTGTATCCCTCAGTTCAGGTTAAAAAACCATGGTTCAACCCTGCAATAACAACTTTGTAAGTTGGGCATTACTCTCTCCCAGAAGCACCACATCATCAGCATCACAGTGTCTGCTCCACAAAAGCTGTAGGTGTTCTATGGGTGCCATACTCATTTTTCTTGAGAGGAGCTATTTCATATCTATAGGTCTTATTCATCGTGGTATGGAGTACTGCTCACATCTGGGTGGTTCTTTGTCCACTTTTCTATCAGTGAGAGTGGAATCAAAAGCCTTCAGTCACATTCATTTTCCTGGCATCACCTCTCTTTAACCATCCTTCTTCACACCACAAAGTTACTGCCTATTCTCTCTTCTACTGATATCATTTTGGTGACAAATGTCATGAGCTTTCTGCATGTGACCCTGATTGGCTTGGATCTGAGGTATACATTTAGCAACTGCTTCCAAAAATTTCTATGTGGAGACTGGCAATTCAAGGATTGACCATTATGATACCTCCTTCTTTAATCAAGCAGCTAAGCTGTGGAATTCTTTTCCTCAATATACATTTCCCTCTTCTGATAACCTTTCTGCCTTTAAAAGTTAGGTCTACAAACAGCTGTGGAGATCTGCTTAATTTCTAACTTCATTTTCACTTACTTTTTTCCTTTCACTCAAGATGGACTTTGACAGAGGTATGTTTTTGGCCATGCCTTGCCAGTCACTATAAAAACAGATTATAGATATCAGGGGATTTTTTTTCATATAATTACTCGCCATTTCCCCCGTGAGTGAGGTAGCGTTAAGAACAGATGACTGAGCCTTAGAAGGAGAAATCCTCACTTCACCTCCAGCTCTGTTCCTTCTTTTGGAAAGTAATACAGGAAGGGAAGATTCCAGCCACCCACTCCCACCCATTAGTCGTCTTCTTTGCCATGCAGGGAATACGTGGGTAGCATTCTCTCCCCCTATTCCGAAGGATGATAAGGAAATATTAGACTGATCTATGAAAATGTATGTGAACTACGAATAGAAAAATAAAGAACCTTATCCAAATTCTCCTAGTAACCAAAATTGAAAATAAAAGTATATCATAGCTGCTACAGAAAGCAAAGAAGGTTTTCAGAGGCTATTGAATTTTACAGCTATTTCACTTACTTTCAGAGTAATTAATTCCATATTTTTCCTGTTCTTCATGGCTTTTCCCCACCACAAATGTTCCAAATAAAGCAACAGCTGTCTTTATAATTTCTATTAACTTATTTCTGATGTCTCCCTAAACCAGTACATTTCAAATGGCTTCTTAAACTGATAATTATGCTTAACTAGATTCATCTAAATTGCTAATGAAATATAAACTTTATCAGTTAGCTCATGAAGCCCTTTTCTATCTATCATCTACCATATATCAAATAATGGAAACTAGTTTTCTAGAATTGGGATCCCAACCTTAGAGGCTGGCAGAAGGCAGGGATGCCCAAAAGCCCTGGGGAAACTTTGGTACCTTACTACCCTTTTCATGATGATATTGCCCTCAAACAGCAATGTATAAATTACTATAAAATAGGTGATGTGTATTCATGTGTTTTTTCAACTTACAGATACATGCATAATTCGCCACTGGATTAGTGCACCTTCACAACATTAATCTTCCACACTACAACCTAAACTAACCTTTCAACACACAGTTGATTCCATTCCCAAAATAATCATCTTTACAACTGCAGCAAAAACCAGGTGTGTAGTCAGTGCAGAAGGCATTGGAGTGGCAAATGGATCCTCCTATTGCACAAGATTGTGCTACCTCAGCACTCTGGCCTGTAGTATCATGAGTGCCAAGATCTGGGGATTGCACATTTTGGTCCAAAGTCAGCTGTCCAACATGAAACATCCACACTCCTGGATTATCACAGTTGCTCCATCTGGTGGAAGATTGCCACTCCTTAAATGGTGATATTTGAAAGTTAACATCTGGAAATAGCTATCTTGGAAAGGTATGACATTAGTCTTCATTTAAGAAATCACAATTGGTCAGCTTGTACCTATATGATTAAAAAATGAATAAAACTTTAGTTCTAATAAAGGTCTTGCTAACATAGATGTAGGCAAGCACATTTAAGTTTATGAGTGATTTCCTGTGATCTTAAACATGCTACTTTGCCTTTAATGACTCCAAGAATAATGAGATTTGTATTACAGGTTGAGCATCTATAATCTGAGAATCCAAAATCCGAAATGCTCCAAAACCTGAAACTTTTGAGCAGTGACGTGATGTTACAAGTTGAATATTCCACACCTGACCTCACTTGCCCATGCTGGGCTCCATTGCTCTGTTGGCATCACTTTGTTACCATCATCACACCACACTTCCATGCATTACTCACTGCATTTTTATCTATTCTCTGCTGTGTGAATAAGTGTACATAAATGATTGCTTACCATTAGCATATAAATTCAGAGTCAGAAATGAAGGTGATGCCAAACAAACACAGATTGTCCATATGGGCAGTTGATGTTGTGACACCTTTGCTTTCTGATGGTTCAGTGTTACACAAACTTTGTTTCATGTGCATTATCAATCAAAATATTGTATACATTACCTTCAGGCTATGTGTATCAATTGTACAAGAAACATAAATGGATTTTGTGTTTAGACTTGGGTCCCATTTCCCAGATATCTCATTATCTATTATCCATTATGGCAAATGTGGAAAACTGAATGGTAAGGAAAAAACAGGTTAGGGCACAGAATACCTCAACATTTCAACCATTCAGTGATCTTCCTTAGGAGATACTGAATATAGCATTCAGCAGGACTGTGTTCCCCAGTTTGTCACTTGCCTGTAGTTGCCTTGGCATTAACCATTTAGTGATAGTGTGAGAGCTTACCCAGAGGAAGGGATTAAGAACATTAATACATGGTCTGCGTTCATCTGCTGGTCATGTCAGGCAGTGGAGATTGCTGTGAACAGGTGGAGGCAGCAGCACAAGCAATCCAATCAGAGAGCAACACACCAAGGCATCCAACTGGGTGACTCTCACTTTCTAGGAACACAGTCCCACCGAATATTGGAATCAATATCTGAAGAAGATTGTTGAATGGGCAAAACGTTGAGGTATGTCTCAGCTCTAACCCACCTGTTTTCTATATCTCATCATGTATATGCCAATATTCCAAAATATGAAACATTTCTGGTACCTGGCATTCAAGATAAGGGATACTCAACTTGTACTTGAAAAAGGAAAGGAGATTATAAAAGCTGTTAGGTTAGAGAAAAAGAATTAGAAACGTAAGAAGGAATACTTGAAAAATTGGAAATATTTTCAGTGTTGAAACAGGTATGATGACAAAAGATTTATGAATATTTCACATAGGAGAATTCATTCATCAGGTTATATAAATGATTTTTAATATTCATGCTCATCCTTCATAGGCAGCACTTTGGGCCATATGCATAGTGAGAATGCATGCAGTATTGAGAATTATCCTTAACACATGAAAAAGGCATTAAAGAGTTTTTGGTTGGAGGATGTAGCTAGACAACAATGGGCTTAATGACCCTAGGAGTTGATAGGCCTAAAGCCCAAACAACCAACCAACCAACTATAAGTATCACTGCTCTGCAGTGACCTGCAGCTTAACTGGCTATTGTATTCAAGTTTATTATTGTTTTTATCTGCTTGTGATATCATTTGTAAATATGATGTTTACATTCTGTAAGCATCAAAAATTATCTAGTTACATAGTACCTTGCTAATGTGTGGATAGTATCTAAAGTATTTGTGTGATTTGCATCACCTGAAAGAATGCTAACGGATGATTATAATGAATAGCCTGTTTATTCTTGATGAGCTAATGCACACCTATACCTGTGATGAACTTTCAACTCGAAGCAAATACATCAAGACGGGAAGTACTGGAAAGCATCCCTGATTACCTACTATATTTCAACACCAAGCTATTATCAAATATAAAATCACTTACAAAAAAAATATCAAAAACATGCAAAGAAAGGAAAACTCCATAATCATCTGCAGCAACATGGACACACATGGTCAAAGAACTCCTGTCTCATCTACTGATGCAGTCTATATATCATAAGATCCATGGGTTACATGCAGAAACAGTTTACAATCTTAACAGCAAAAAAAATATGGTTACCATTTGAAATAAGGCTTTCATGAGTCATATCTTATTTGCAGAACAAATTCTATTACTTGCCTATGATGGGGATAATGTATACCTGGCAGCATGGCACAGACTTAGAAATCAGATGACACAATTTACTGCCTCAATTAGCACCCTGGTACCGAGACTGGAGGGATTCAACATTTTCTCACCATACTTATGCTTAGTGCTATTTTCACTATTATCCTTTACCCATAACACACTATGGGTCTTAAAAAGTTGCCCCAAGCAAGAAAATATGTCAATGAGTGACATTTCAAGACCTACTGGCAGGGTCAAGTTCATCATCCAGACACTTTTTTCTGCCTTCAGGTGTCATCCCTCCCTAAACAAACCTGGTATGGTCAACCTAAATAGACTATTAAGGTGACTGATAACCTGATGTGGATGGATTTTCAACATCACTTCACTTCATTAAGTTATCAGTCACTTACAGATCTTCTTAGGTTGACCACCAGCTTTTCAGGGAGGGGTGACATTAAAAGGAAGAAAGAAAAAAATATGTCCAGACAGTGAACATGTCCCTATGTGCATATCTTGACACCTTACTTGTAGACACATTTTCTTGCTTCTAAGCTAGAATGAGGGCCTTTTCTTCCTGGGACAACTTCTCAAGACCCATGATTAGTTACCAGTGGAGAAAAAGATTATCAAGAACAAAAAGAGGAAAGATATCATTAGACAAAAGAATTGAAAGTCAAAGCTGCAGCCCTCCACTCTCAGTACCATGTTATTTAAATAACTGGAGTCATCCTAATTCTAAGAAAGTACCTAGTTGCCACATATACAATATCCACACCATAAGCGAGTAGCAGGATTTGTCCCACATTAATCTTGACACATGAAAGCCTTATCTTATACAGCAATCATTGAAATTTTTGTAGAGACTATCTATCAGCATTCAGGAATAGCATCATAGTATTCTAAATGAATCAATACCATTATCAGCCATAACCACCAGCTTTCTCTGTTATGAGAGTTGATCATGATATGACAAGTCAAAGAAACAAAAAGGAAGTGCAACATTGTCATATATCTTCATATATGACAAGCAGTGTACCAACTGTCATGTAAATGATCGGATCTACTCTTTCAGACTGGGATATCAAGTGATAAGATATCGACCATTCTATCTTTCATGTGAATCATCTTGTGCCAGTTTTGTGATGGTGGACTTACCAGAAGGATATGATCACCCTTCCATTAACAACATGTATAAGATCTCACCAAATATTGAGAATAACAAACCAGATAATGCTATTGTTAAACTAACTTCAGTGATGCCCCACTAAAACTAGCCAGCTTCCACAGACACATAAACTGTTCCACATTAAAGATAATAAAAGATATGTTCTGTTGTAGCATCAAGCAAGCATCTAAGAAAACAAAGAGTTCCTACTGGAATAACTGACCACCATGTAATTGTTTTATCTCCATGTTAAAAGCAGATACTAAATAATATAAACCTGTGGTGAAGTGAATCAAATCACAGCAATGGTATGGAACAAACTTGACAACCATGATTTTGACACTAATGACTGGAATTATTCAACAATTCATGGGAATCCATAGAAGAATTTGTTGGTGTTATCCATGAACTTATATGTTTCTGCAAAGACACTGCGGTGCCAAGGAAAAGTGACATACTGTATCCACGCAATGAATCTTGGTTCATTAAAGAGCTAAGGCAAAGAAACATTCACCAAAAGAATCAGGTCTCATCCTCTGATGACAGCATACAAAGGAAAGCCATGCAGCAACAATAATGAGGTAACTGCCATGTGTAAATCTGAATTAAACACTAGAATAAAAGACACTAACAGCAATAATATCAAGGGTGTCTGAAAAGATCTTACATTGTCACTCAAAATGAATCAAGATCTAAAACGTCATCAAGATGATCAAGATTCATCCAATGAACTGAATATATTCTGCTCCAGGTTTGATATTTCAAATAACAGTGAGGATATCAAAAAAATGAAAAATGAGCAAGCATCATCAGAATTAGCTAATATCATCATCATCATCAAAGCTAAAGAGTGCAAAAATTTCATATCACAGAACCACAAGACCAGATTGTGTAGATGGTGCATAATCAAAGGCAATGAGGATTTTTGCCGAGATTACTTGAAATATTTAGTACTGATAGCAACCATACTTCACCAATTCAATACATCTGTACTTAAAAGTATTGCTCTGTTCAATACTCTCACTCAATGCTCTAATATGAATAACCAGCACAAAGAAAACATGAAAAGACTGCAGAAAATAATTGAAAGGATTACAGATACCACTACTTTGTCACCACTGCTGAAGCTAATGCGTCACTCAATGTTTAGAATAAATAAAATGTTTGATTTTTAGTCGAAATCATCTACTGACATGTTACTATGTATCCATGAGGTCTGGCAAAAGACCGAAGGTGACAACACATACGAATTCAAGATACATTTCACCATGTAATGTGTCTGCATGTACAGCATCTCATAACATAATACACATCAATACACCAAACTTACAATAATACATTATGCTGGATGTATAATAATGTATTTCAGTTAAAGTTTTCTGAGCTGTCAGCTACAACACAGATTCTACAAGGTTCATATGGCTTCTATCTATCTATTACCCATCTAACTACCTGCCTAATCTGTTTATCTATCTATCAAGGGACAGTATTTCATTAAAATATTGTATGTAAAAATCATGCTCTAAAAAAGTCTTAACCAATTTTGTTGGGATACATAAAACATTAAAGACAAATTGGTGCAAATGCAACCATACATCCAGTGATAAAATCATCCAGAAATCTCAGTAGAGATGATATAGAATATCACTTTGTCTCAGTACTGTCTAATATGTGTATTATATTAACAATTATTCTACAATACACACTTTTTGAATGCTACATTTCTGGTGACTTAAAGACAACAAGGAAACATTTACAAAACATTCAATGAAACACCTTTCAGGAATTTTTTGTGATACCTAAAAAAATGATCTCAAGAAACAGTCATATAACATATGAATCCATCATATGACACTTACCTGTCAAGATTTCTGACCTGGTCAGTGCCAGAACCCTTGAGTAAGAAGTACCTTCCATCACCAGAGATAAGGCCTGCTTGACCCCTAGCATCTGGAACACTAGGGTTCTTACCATCACCCTGAAGCCATTGAATCCCACCATCAGCATAGTGGAACATAACATATGTGTCTACGGTGTCAGTCACGATGACTAACTGGTACGTGTTCACCTAAAGAAGGAATGTCTACGTGAAAAGGGAGAAAATATGAGTCCACCACAAGTAAACTTACAAGAATTCATAATCAGGTGGCAAAGAAGTGTTCACTTACATGTGTGTAAAGTAAGACATGATGTCTTACTGTGTCAGCAACAATTAAAGATCACTCACTTTACCTTGACTTGCAGCATCACTGATTTGATAAACATGATATTCAGAACTCACATCTAAGAACTGTGCTGTAATCTTGATTTCTGACCTACATTGTACTACCAAAAGACATCTTTAAGTGAGATCATTAAGTGAGATTATCTCTTCTTGAAATTTTACCACTCCATCTAAAGTATTTTCAAAGTATGATGTATTGTAAAAAGCATTAAGTAAATGTGTGGCACTGACCTTAAACACTAAAATACAGCCAAAATCATAAGGGCTTCAAACATAAATGTATGTATTGATTAAATGTAACTTCAGAAGCTTATATCTATCTATAATTAACACAGGACCATATTCTATGAAAGAGCCATGGTGTTCAGGACCTTTCTAAAGGATCATGTTGCCCAAGGATGCACTACTTCCAATGGGAGTGATAAGTTCTTTGATGAAACTATACTATTGATGATAAAACCTAACTAAATATATTGTATTGATTCCTAATAATAAATATAAAAAGTTCATAACCCATCTGAATTTCCCAAGTGCATGTTGCACACCAAAACATCAATCTATAATAAAAGTTACTCAAACATGATTCTCATTTACGGTATCCTTAAAAATATCATATTTTCAACACAAAGATTAAGATAGCAGATGTGACTACATAACTGGTAGTTACATCCATGTCTAACCGAACTGAAGAGCTACTTTATCAAAATGAACATTGCCACTCAGAGGATATAAAGATCACTAATCAAATAAGCACAAACAAATCTTAAAGCCTTGCCTTTTATATGTTTTTTAAAGAAATGTACCTAAATTCCATAGATAATTTAGTATGTAAAAAACCAATTTATGCATTCATTTTTCACACCCTTCTTCCTTTACTCTCATCAGCTTTCCTAAATCTGCACACTGTATTGTCTCCATCCACAGGGGGAAGAACATCCTATTTTGGGTCTGACTTTTTCTTATCTTCTTTCTAACACGCAGCACCTTAACTCTAACCTAAGACTCGACCTTAAGAGTTCAGTCAAAGGCCAGATTTGTTGAGGGTGTTGTGAAGAAAAGTTTGACATGAGCAATTAGGGTCAAGTCAAATGCACTGATGTCCAGGATGTGATGAAGATGTATTTGTCAAGGGCAAGCTGAAGATGCATCTGTGAAGGGTGATGTGAGGATGGATATGTCAAAGATGAGTTTATCAAGAGTTTACAAAAGATAGACCCTAGCCCTAGCCTTTCACCTGAGCTGTGAGGGTCAGGACAAAAACTGTGATATCAAGAATGTAGTAAAAATGAGTGCTGAGGTTGAAGTAAATGTGTCAGTCAAGGTTGAAATGAAGATATAGTGTCTACAAAAAACCTTGTCCACTCCCATATATTGCCAAAGGCAATGATGTCACACTTACATATTAGTACTTTTGTCATCTCTCCTTTGGCCCTGATTACCATCTGCAGCTGTCTGGTTATGGAAATGACAAGGTTCCAGAAATATTTTAAGTCCATGTCTTGATCCCTTGAATGAGGCAAGGCACTGATGAGGGGTTGCACAAAGCAAGCTTTACTTTCATCTATTTCTGGCAATTCTAAGTTGGGTTACTACCCAAGAAATTCCCAGGCTACTCCAACAGGTGACTGTTTCCCTATGATAACCAATTCATCAACTTTCTTGCCTCATGGTAGGAAGCACTATCCTGCTTAAAGTGATCACACCTGTGGACCTCATAAAAAGGAAGCAGATGGTCCTCTAGTGCCTTAATGTACTGCTCTCTATTCATTGCAATGCTTTTAGGCATGTAACACAACCTTCTCCTATCCACTGCACCACTAAAAAAACCCAGTTTATCATACTATCTGAGTGTTTCACCATCTTTACTGTGAAACAAGAGTCATATCAGCTTGCACCCTCTGACTCGAACTTTCATCTGAAAACATCACCTAACTCCACTGTTGCTTACTCCAGTCCTTGTATTTCCTTGAAAATGCAAGTTGCTTGCATTTTATTTCCTTCATAAAAAGGGGTTTGGCAGCTGGCTTACATGAGGGAATGTTTCAGTCCTTTGGAAGTGATGTTGAATGGCTATTTGAGAGATGCTTCCTAAAATTCTTAGATAGTTTTTCTTGAATTCAGTAGCTGAAATGCTGGGTTACTTCAATACTTCTCATCTTAAGAGGTTATCTGTAGATTTAAAAGTCTTCCTTGGGCAACCAGGGATGCGTTTTGGTGGTGGAATGATGCTGTCAGGGAGGCCACAAGTGCTGACAAACAGCTGTCTGATCATACACTCTGAGCCCCCAGCAAACCTAGAAATCTAATGTTTACCTACATTTTCTTACTTCCAGACAAGAATTCAGGCCTTCTGCTCCTTAAAAAGGTAAAAGCCAACAATTTTGAAGCTCAGGTGGAAGAAATACAGTGCCCAGAAGCAAAATTTCCGAAATTAATTGGCAGCCAGGAGCAGTAAAAAAGAATATCCTTCTCAAAAGATATGCTAGTCTTAGCAACCAGATGTAAGAAGATTTTACCCTGAGAGACACATATGCTTGTACCCACAAAAAGCCTTTCAAAATATATTTGAGGAAACTGCTGGGGTCATGTGAATTTTAGTTTACTGAGGGTATAATGAATTTAAACTTCTAAAGAATGAAGTGTAAATTCATTTGTAGAGGGTGAAAAAATATATGGTTATAGAGGTGTAAGGATGTATGGAGGATGGAAAGAAGAGGATACAAGTGCAGGGGCCCATAGCAAAGAAGGAGGTAAGAAGGGCAATAATGAGGCTGAAGGTAGGAAAGACACCTGTAGTGGAGGAGATTACAGCTGAAATGCTAAGGTATTGAGGAGAAATTGTGACAGAGAGGATGCATCGGATATGTAACTTAGCATGGAAACAGAGGGTTGTGCCTGAGGATTGGGTGAGAGCTATTTTTGATCCTTTATTCTAAGGAAAAGTGCAAAGGATGTATATAGCAATTATAGAGAAATAAGTCTGTTAAGTATACCAGGAAAAGTGAATGCAAGAATGTTAATTGACAGAGTGATGGAAGCGATTGAATGCAGAATAAGTGAAAAACAAGGGGGTTTTAGGAAAGATAGGGGACGTGTGGATCAGATTTTTTTAATAAAGATGACAGTGGAAAAGTATTTAGCAAAAAATAAGAAGTATTCAGCTTTTAAAGATCTAGGCAAAGTGTATGAGAGAGTCAAATGGAATCCTTTGTGGGATGCATTAAGGATTTATGGTATGGGAGGAAAACTGTTAGATGGTGTAACAGCCTTCTATAGATGAGCAAATGCATGCGTAGGAGTGGATGGAGAGCTGAGTGAAAGCTTTGGGATACATGTAGGTGTGAAGCAGGGCTGTGTGATATCAAAAAGTCTTTTTAATATATATATGGATGGAGTGATAAAAAAGATGAAAGCAAAATTGGAGAAAAGGAGTGCAGAGATGGAGTGTGGTGGTGAGTTATGGTGGCTAGTGGCAAGCCTGCATGTGAATAATGTTGTTTATAGAGAGCGAAGAGGAGTTGCAGAAGGGTGTGTGTTTTATGATATGTGTCAGCAGAGGAGATTCAAGGTAAACGAAAGTAAAAGTAAAGCAATGGTGTTTGAAAGGAAATGGAGTGAAAGTACTGATTTCATAAAACTATATAGAGTGTAAGAAGGAAGTGTACTAAATTGTGCTGTAGATATGGGAGGAAAAGTCCTAGAAGAAGTAAGGAAATTTATCTAGGAGCTATCTCGGGTAAATGTGGTGATATGGAAGAAGATATGAGGGAAAGAGCAGTACAAGGTAGAAGAGTCAATGAATCCCTTGATAGGATGAAGGGTAGAGGTGTAAGTATGGGAGTGAAGAGAGGATTAAAGGACAGCATAGTCCTCCCAACCCTGACCTATGCAGCTGAACATGGAATGAGGCACAGAGATCATGAATCCAGGCAGTTGATATGAGCCAATTGAGAAGAGCATGTAGTGTGACAAGATGAAATGAAGAAAGAAATGAAAGGGTGTAAGAGAGGTATATTATGGCAAGGAATGTAAAGGGAATGAATTGTGGAGTGGAAGAATGGGTGAAACATAGTACTTTGATGTGGTTTGGGCATGTGGAAAGCATGCAAACTGGAAATTTACAAGGAGAGTGCATTATCAGAATGGATAAAGATAAAAAATTATGAATTTGTATATGCATATATATATGTATATATATGTGTATGTATATGTATGTATAATTATATGTATGCACATGTATGTGTATGTGTTGTGTATATATATGTGTACGTGAGTGGATGGGTCTTTCCCATGTCAGGAAGGCAGTGCTATGAACAGAAGAAAGGCTGCATTCACTCACATCCATACTCTAGCTGTTATGTGCGATGCACCAAAACCATAGACTCATTCCATGATCAGGCCCCAAAGACCTTTCTACAGTTTCCCCCGGTCACATTGCATGCACTTGTTTAGTCCAGTCCAGTGACAGCACACTGAACCCTGTATACCACGTCGTTCCAATTCCCTCTTTCCCATGCATGCCTTTTACTATCCTAAATGTTCAGGCCCTAACCATCCAAAACATTTTTCACTCCATCCTTCCAACTTTCAGTTTGGTCTCCCCTTGGTTTCAGTATGTTAAATTCAAGTGCTAAAAAGGCAGTTTCTACCTGTGTTTTTCTAATAGCCACTTATTTTCCCTCTATTCATCTTGCAATAATATAAATGTTGGGCATAACATTATTCTCCTCTCTACCTGGGACCCCAACAAAATGAACATTACAGAATCTGCTCACTGAAATTTGGGAGATGCTGTATAAATACCCTAATTTTTCTTTCAGGAGCAGCTACATCATATCTACAGTAGTGTTTTTCATCCCAGTATAGGATACTGCTCACATACTTGGGGTGGCTCTTCCTCCAGCTCTCAATTAGCCAGAGTGGAATCAAAAGCCTTCTATCTCATTGATTCTCCAAGAATCACCTCTTTCTAACTATCCCTCTCTGTCTGTCAGGATAGTGCTTCCTTCTCCCTATTCTACAGATTTTACTTTGACTAATGCTTATGTAAGCTGTATGCATGTTTCCCTGACACCAGAGCTTACAACTGTGACTCACGTATGGCTGCTGTTTCCCACAACTTCTGTGTGGAGACCAGCCACATGAGGACTTAATGCTGCAATACCTTTTTCTTCCCTTAAATAGTGAAGCTATGAAACTTTCCCCATTCTTTCATCTTTCCCTCTTCCTATAACCTTTCTATCTTTTAAAGTTAGGTCTACAAACAACCAAGGAGCTCTGGACAATGCCTACGTTATCTTTTTTTATCCTAACAATGCCTCCATTCTTTTTCTTACCCTATCTTCCTTTTACCTGAGATGACCCTCCTAGGGCAAATTTTGCTCATGACATGCTGGTAACTATATAAAAAAAAGACCATCTTACTAAAACTAAGCATGTATCCTAGCCTGTTATCATTTATGAATGCTGATGGATGCAAAGGCTTACATCAAGTCATGTGTTCTTAGAACCTACCCTGTCTGTCCTCTGGTTGTAAGGGCCAACACCATCCCAGGTGACAATAAAGACACCCTGTGGATTGAAGTCAGTTGCACTGCTGAAGTGTTGCTTCAAATCAAACTTGGCCCTTGACACTGTGCCTGGGTCTGATGTCTCCCTGAAGGTGAAAAGGTGACAACTGGGGGCATAAATTTTCCAGAAACAATCTTGAAATGGAAAAAAAACCATAATACATTTCTGTTTACCTGACCCTTATATGAAATACTGTTAACTTGTACAAATGAGAAAACAAAATAGTCAAACTCCCAAACAGATAAGGCAAACTTACTGCATCAGCACACTTTCAAGTTCTGAGGCCTTTGCCCTTTAGCAAACAGGAAATTGAATGAATCA
>JAUTXX010184927.1:0-15207 GCA_032273605.1 Panulirus laevicauda | reverse complement strand
AAAACTTTATCAAGAGAGCATCATGCTTATTCCCAGTTAATCTCTGAGAAACTTTTTGGACCACTAGAGATTATCAGGAGCATGTATATGTGCATGTTGGAATCCTGAAATCCCATTCAATGAGGAATATCTTTGTGTAGATAAAGAAACCTGTTTTATCAGCTCAGACTTTGGCTTTTCACTAAAGCAAAAAGGTGGCCCCTACTTTAGCCTTTCTCAGAGACCTTTCATTAGGAGAAAGCGAAAAAATAAGTCTTGGCACTCATCTACCAACGTCAAACGTTACCTTAGTCCAGACAATGTGGATGTGTTGTGTGTGACTCTGGATTCCACCTTTAAGGTTGACAGATTCCAGCATGCCTGCATTCATTTTTGGTTTTGAGTTTAGTCCTCTCTGAAACTTTTTTTTTGAAATACTCATCCTTCATGTGGGCATGATTTCATGCTTACAGTTTTGAGAACTGGAAAGTCTTTTTAAGGTGGTCCCAAAAGCATTTTTTTCCTGGCCTTCTTACTGTCTTGCCTTTCCCTCTCTTTTAATTTTTAAGAGTTTTTGGTTGATGCCTATGTTCTTCAGATTTTGAGCTATAAGGTGCCTTGGAGTAATAGGTTAACATCATCTCAGTGGTGATCTTTGATTGGCCAACAGTGGTACTGAAATGAGCGAGCTGCCTTTGTGATTGTTGACTGATTAATGAAGGATAAGAAAGGCTACTGCTTTCTTACAAGTGGTTCAGTGATGATGACTGAAAAGTTCTAAATCTGATTTTCTTAGATATATATTAAAGAATGTCTTTCAGGCTCAAAGGACATTGCCTTACATGAAATATTTTCAGTTTTTATACTTTACATTTTTCCCTTGTTCTTTTGGGAACAAGAGATCTTATTTTGCATGGTAGTCCAAAAACAGATACTTAACCCACTCATCTCGTTATTTTATCAAAGATCCATTCAATATGAATGATTTAAAATGCATTCTGCCCCTCTGCAAGACTTTGCTTTTCATTAACCACACTTCATAGACCATGATTGCCAATAATACCATCATATAGTTCAGAATATTTTCCCTTTCAGTTTACAAAAAAAGGCAGTTTTGCCTTCTTTTCCTCCTTGACATTGGTCTCTGAAATGGCCTGTCAAAAATTTCTGCTTTCTTCTTAACATACATACATGAGAACATATGACAAGATTTCATGCCTTAAGACAGATCTAGACCTCTCATTAACCTATTTATCTTTTGCTTAATTATCTTATGATTTTCCATGGTCTGTCTAGTTATTGTGCCTATAATATGACTTCCACCATGAAAACACTGTATTGTATAACTTAACTTTTGGCCTCACACATTTCCTTTTCTACTTCAACAACCATTTCCTGTGAGTGCTTCAGTCTGATTATTTGTTCTTTGAATGGCAGAAGTTTGAAAGTACCCCTTATCATGTCATATAAAGTACTTGTTTTTAATGTACAGACCCAATTCAGAACTTCTATAATTTCTTTCCTCTCCCCATGTTTCGAGTACTCCTCAAATTTGTACCGTATTTCATCTCTGCTAACAGCTGCTTTAGAATTCAGATCATCAGACTACTGCTTTAAATATTTACAGTGCCGAAATTCTTCATAAATATGTGCTCCATCCAAAAATGATTTCTTTCAATTCCTATTTTTTCATACCTCCAAGAGCATACAGGATTTCACTTTAGATCCAACTTTATCTATGCCTATTTTTTGAGTCTTACTCATACCAGTCTAAAACTTATAATATCTTATTCTTGAAGTTTCTCTTTACATCACTCCTTAAGAAAGTGTTGGGACTTTCTTACCACATGCCATATGCTCACTCTCTGTTAATGCATATATCATTATACAGCCTTTAGAGTTTCAAAGGCTAGGAGCCATGTACATTGTAAATGTGTGTGGTCTTGGAATTATCTTGAACACCTAAATAGGTGTTAAGAGTCTCTGACTGGTGGTCATAACTTGACCTTAAAGGCCTGAGTGATCTTGGCAGTTGAAAGGCATAATGCTCAAATAACCAACCAACCACTTAAAGTTTGTCTCACACTCCTTATATAGCTTTCCCAATTTTTCGTCATATATTCCTTTCCTTTATTTTACAGAACTGTAACCTTCCATTTCAAAGAACACAAGAACACAGTGACTGTAAAGAGAGTTATCTACAAACAGCATGATTTTCCTTTTCTGTATTTAAGGTTGGAAATGATTCTTTTGGCCGTGATTTTATACAAAACTTTCGGGACAATGGTGTGGATGTCTCCCACATTGGAGTGACAAATGAAGCAGCAACTGGTGTGGCACCCATAACAGTCAATGATGAAGGTATCATAAGTTCTATAATGTATTCACTTAAATTTGTTTTACGCATCGTGATATATAATGGGATTAAGCCACAACTAATGTGTAGATGGTGTTATGTTGTTAACTAACTCAAAAGCTAAAGTTAGAACGAATGGTGGTCTGTTTAGTGATGTAAATAGGAGGAAAATGCTGAGTGAATGAGAATAAAAGTAAGGCATTAGTTTTTAAATTGGGTAGATCAAAGCATAATATAAATTTTATGAGAAAGAAATTGTGTATCTTTAAATAATTGGGGGTAAGGTTTAGTATGAAAGGAATTAGGATAGCTGAAGTTGTATGTAGAGTCATGTAAGGGAGGAAAATTGGAAGTGCAATGAAAGCTTCTGTGTTTCAGCTCTTGTGAATGAGAAAAATTTTAGCATTTGGTATGTATGGTTTCTGTACTCTATCTTCACGTTTCTAATTTTATTAGGTAAAATGTTTAAGCTGATGAACTGATTATAAAGCCAAGTATAAAGGAATTATTAGAAGGCACATGGTAATATAGAATGCATGGCAAAATGATAGACTGATCGGGGATATACATATTAGTATGACTGAAGGTACAGGGATGAAAAGTAGGCATTTTACTCCGTTCTTATATATGATATGATTCTAAATTGTTGAAAAGACTGAACTAAAGTTTTTTAGTATTCTTTTTCCATAAATGGATGTACAGGATTGAATTTCATAGATTATCCTCACAGACTGCTGTATATAGTAAAGAAAAAATAATTCCTAATAATGATTGTTCTCTTTTCCAATGAATTCTCTTCATTCTCAATGTCAGGTGAAAATAGTATCATCGTAGTTCAAGGAGCAAATTTGAAGATGACATCATCGAAAGTAGAGGAAGCAGAAGAAGCAATAGAAAAGTGTTCAGTCCTTGTCTGCCAGGGAGAGATCACCATGGAGGCCACTCTTGCTGCCCTTAAAATGGCAAGAAAACACAATGGTAGAGAAAAAGAAGTTTACGGGCTTCCGTAATTCATTTTACAATATTTGAATGCCTAAATTTAATGCTATTTAACCTTAGTCCTTCCACTGAAAGTCATGAAAAGTCGAGCAAAATATAAATTTGAGTGTGTACCTTTGAATACGTATAGCTAGACTTTGTCATGTGGCAGGGATAGTTTGCAATACTGTTAATTTTCTGTTGCCACATACACTGGATATGTGTCTGTCTTAGGTTCATCTGGAACAGATTGTAGCCACTTCTCCAGTCATCCTTTTATAGGTTTCTGTACTCTATCTTCACGTTTCTAATTTTATTAGGTAAAATATAAAAGAATCTCTTCATTGTTCTTTAGTGCTCATGAATATTTTTGTTTGGTGCCTTTTTGATATGCTTCATGGAACCCTCAAAGATTGAATTGCTCTTTTTTTTTTCTGTTTTTGAAGTTCTTTATCTGTGGATATTTTCTTTAATTCTTATCTATTTTCATATACATAGATTATATATTTTTTCTTTCCAGACTGTATAGTTAAAGTCCTTTCTTGATAGTTACATTCTGTTCTCTCAGTTATAAAGTGCTTTTTATTTCTCTCCAGCTTGCCAATTTCAGCAGGCTGAAATATATAATCTTTGCATGAAAACAGATAAGAATTAAAGAAAACATCCAGGTGGCAACACTGTAACATAGGAATGTTCCATTTTGCTTTTTGTGGTGCTTGGCTGTGGATGGGGGATTTAGTTTCTGTGCATTAAACTCGACAGATAGTGAGTGGATGTGAGCTAGTGGGGCTGTTCTTTCTATGTTCCTCACACTGCCTCACTAATGCAATAATGGCAAACAAATTTAGGGTAAAAAAGGGTAAGAGAGTAATGACAAAGTTAAAGAACAAAAAAGTGCTATGGAAGGAGAATAGTGTGAGTGGAACAAGAGAACTAATGGGAATATCAGTAACAAGAGCAGATGATGAAGTGGTAGTAGTCAAAGAAGAGGTAAAGAGGGGACAAGTGAGTATTTTGAAAGACAATATATTGAGTACATTAGATGATACAGTGGTAGATGCTGGGCTTTGGGAGTGGAAGTATGTAAAGCGAGAGAATTATGGCAAGTGGTTTGTTGAAAAAAGTTGTTGTGAAAGCCTTGTGGAAGATTAAGCATGATGAAGAAGTTGAAGTAGATGGAATGTAGTAATGTTTTTGTTCGTTTGGATTTTTGATGTATGGATGGCCCAAGGTAAGGTACCTTACTTAAGGGAGGGGAGTCAAATCTGAATGCACAAACTCTGATAAGTATATCTGGTAAGTTGTATGGTAGAGTACTGATTTTGAGGGTGGTAACGTGCACAAAGAATCAGATTGGAGAGGAATAATGTGACTTCAGGAATGGTAGATGATGCATGGGTCAGGTGGTTGAAGACTGTGTGAGAAAAAGAGAAAATGAGGGAACTGCATGTAGCCTTCATGGATTGGGAGAAAGTGTATAATAGGGGTTATAGAGATGCTCTGTAGAAGGTGTTATGAATATTTGGTATGGGATGAAAGTAACTAGGAGTGAATAGTTTCTGTCAAGAAAGTAAAGCTTGTGTGTAAGGCCTGTGTGCAAGTAGGCATAGAAGAGGGTGAGTGGGTCTAGGTAAAGGTGGATTTGTGGTAAGGGTGTATGACATCATCATGGGTGTTTAATCTGTTCATGACTGGGATGATGAGGTGGATAAATATGGGGGGTCTTGGAGAGATGGATAGGTCTACACTCTGGGGTAGTGGGGCCTGGGAGGCAAGTTTGTTTATGATATGGCATTGTTGGGAGATAAACTGCAGAAGCTAGTTTCTGCATTAGGGTAAGTGCGTAAAGGGAAAAAATTGAGTTTATGTGAATAAATTTTTTTTTATTAAGTTTAGCAGTGGAGAGAAACATGTCAGTTGGAGTGTGAATTTGAATGGAGAGAACATGGAGAAAATGGAATGTTTTAAATAGCTGGGAGTAGACATGGCAACGATGGAACCATGGGAGCTGAAATGAGCCATTGGGTGTGTAAGGGTGTGAAGATCTTGGGTGCACTGAGAAGTGTGGGGAAAGAAAGGCCACTCTCAGTGAGGACAAAAATTGATATGTTTGATAGTATAGTTGTGATGGTGTTGTATGGATGCAAGACAGGGGCCTTAGATGAAAAGTGTGGAAGAAGATGAATGTATTGGAAATTAAATGAATGAAGACAATATGAGGTGTGAGGAGGGTTGATCAAATAATTGATTGGGTAAGAGAGAGACAGGTGTAGAAGTAAAAAGGGAGTGAATGAGAGAGCTGAAGAGAATATGCTGAAATTGTTTGGATTTATTTAGTTTGAGAGAAAAGAGTAAGAGTTAGATGGTACACATGTTGGGAGTGGAGAGAAAAAGAATGGAGAAACAAGAAACTCTAAGTGCTATATATAAAATCTGCCTTGACATGGATTAGCTGTAGGGACAAAGATTTGTCATTCCTTCTTATGGACTAGCTTTCTACGTTCTACAAATTTAATATGTAGAATGTGGGTAGGACCATTGTTACAGCAGTAAGGTGAAGGTCATGGTAACTGCTTACTTATTAGATGGATATATTTGTTGATTAATTGACTTTTTTGATATATGATTATTGGGTTTTTAAGTTGTTTGAATGACTTTGATCAAGTCCTGTATGGGATAAATCAGTCATAGTTCGTGTCACTATTACTAACCTTTCCTAAGAAAAAGACATCATACTTTCCTTTTACTAACAAAACCAATTTTCACTCTTTTGGCAGGCATATTAAAATTTCATGTCATTTTATCACTAAAAGGGGCAGGAGCGGGGTCAAGAAACCCTCCCCTCCTTGTATTTCAATTTCTAAAAAGGGAAACAGAAGTAGTCAAGTGGGGAGTGGTTATCCTCCTTGAGGGCTCAGATTGGGGTGGCTTAATGTCTGTGGCTGTGACCAAGATGAGAAGAAAGGAGAGATAGGTAGTATTTTTGAGGAAAGAAACCTGGATGTTCTGGCTCTGAGTGAAACAAAGCTCAAGGGTAAAGGGGAAGAGTGGTTTGGGAAAGTCTTGGGAGCAAAGTCAGGGGTTGGTGAGAGGACAAGAGCTGAGGACGGAGTAGCACTCCTCCTGAAGCAGGAGTTGTGGGAGTATGTGATAGAGTGTAAGTAAACTCCAGTTTGATGTGGGTAAAACTGAAAGTGGATGGAGAGAGATGGGTGATTATTGGTGCTTATGCACAATGTCATGAGAAGAAAGATCATGAGAGGCAAGTGTTTTGGGAGCAGCTGAGTGAGTGTGTCAGTAGCTTTGATGCACAAGACCAGGTTTAAGTGATGGGTGATTCAGATGGAAAGGTGAGTAATGTGGCAGTTGAGGGTATAATTGGTGTATATGGGGTATTCAGTGTTGAGAATGGAAATGGTGAAGAACTTGTGAATTTGTGCGCTGAAAAAAAAAAAGACTGGTGATTGGGAATATATGGTTTAAAAAGAAAGATATACGTAAGTATATGTATGTGAGTAGGAGAGATGGTCAAAGGGCATTATTGGATTACATATCAATTGATAGGTGTGTAAAAGAGAGACTTTTGGATTTGAATGCGCAGAGGGCGGCAGCTGGTGAGATGGCTCATCTTTATCTTGTGGACGCGAGGGTGAAGATTTGTTGAGGCTTTCAAAAATGAGTAAACAATGTCGGTGAGAAGAAAGTTGTGACAGTAAGTAAGCATGGAAATGACTTGTGTGAAGAGATACCAGGAAAGATTGACTGTAGAATGGCAAAAGATGAGAGTAAATGAAGTGATGGAAATGGGTGACAAATGGGAGGTATTTAAGGAAGGAGTGATGGCTTGTGCAAGAGATGCATGTAACATGAGTAAGTTGGGAGGTCACCAAATGAGAAAGGGTAGTGAGAGGTGGGATGAAGAAGTAAGTTGCTAGTAAGTGGTGGGAGGAAGAAGTAATTGCTAGAGAAAGAGAAGACAGAGACATTTGGACAATACTTATTAGGAAGGAATACAAATGATTGGGGGATGTACAAGAGAAAGCAGCAGGAGGTCAAGAGGAAGGTGCAGGGGTTGAAAAAGAGGGCAAATGAGTTAGGGTGAGCTGTATCGGTATACTTAAAGGCGAATAAGAAAATGGCAAATAATGTACAAAAGACAAGAAAACAAATGGGAACATCAGTAAAACAGGTACTGATGAAGTGAGGGGGAGATCAAGAGAGTATCTTTAAAGACTGTGAAATGTGTTTGATGAAAGCGGCAGATGCAGTGTGTTTGGGTCAGGGTGCACTGTGGAGTGAGAGAGTCATGGAGAGTGGTTTGAAGAAGAGAAGAGGTAGTGAAAGTCTTGTGTAAGATGAAATGAGACAAGGTTAGGTTAGGTTAGGATGGTGATGCACATGAATTTATTAAGAAAGGGGGGTGACTGTGCTGCCAATTCATTAGTAAGGATTTTCAATTTATGTACTGATTGTGGGAATGTGCCTAAGGACTGGTGGAAAGCATGTATAGTGCCACTGTATAAAGGCAAGGGGGATGAAGGTGAGTGTTCAAACTACAGAGGTATATGTTTGTATCTAGTTAATTGTATGGAAGGGTACTTATTGAGAAGATGAAGGCATGTACAGAGCATCAGACTGTGGAGGAGCACAGTTGTTTTAGAAGTGGCATAGGAAGTGTGGATCAAGTGTTTATTTGAAAGAATATATGTAAGGAATACTTAGAATAGCAGATGGATTTGTATGTGGCATTTATGGATCTAGAGGAAGCATATGATAGGGTTGATAAGAGATGCTTTGTGGAAAGTATTAAGAGTATATGGTGTGGGAGGAGAGTTGCTAGAAGCAGTGAGAAGTTTTTATAAAGGGTGGAAGTTTGTGCATGAGTAAGAAGGGAGGAGATTGTATGGTTCCCAATGAAGGTTGGTCTGCAGCAGGGGTGTATGATGTCACCACGGTTGTTCAATTTGTTTATCGATAGGGTGGTGAAGGAGGTGAATACAAGTCTTGGAGAGAGGGGCAAGTATGCAGGCTGAAGGGAATGAAAGGGCCTGAGAAGTGACTCAGTTGTTGTTTGCTGATGATACAACTCTAGTGGTAGATTCAAGTGAGAAACTGCAGAAGTTGGTGACTGAGTTTGGAACGGTGTGTGAAAGGAATCAGAGAGTGAATATGAATAAAAGCAAGTTTATTAGGTTTTGCAGACTGAGGGACAGGTTTGTTGGGTTGTGACTCTGAATGAGAAAAACTGCAGGAAGTGAGGTGTTTTAGATACCCGAGAGTGTACATAGCAACGAGTGGAAGCATGGAAGTGGAAGTGAGTCGTAGGATGCAAGAGGGGGTGAAGGTTTTGGGACTGCTGAAGAATATGTGGAAAGAGAGAATGTTACCCAGGAGGGTATGTTTGAAGGAACAGTCATCCCAACAATACTATATGGTTGCAAGGCATGAGCTACAGGTAAGGTTGTGATGAGGAGGGTGGATGTGTTGGAAATGAAACGTTTATGGAAAAATGTGGTGCGATGTGGTTTGATCAAGTAAGTAATGAAAGGGCAAGGGAGGTGTGGTAATAAAAAGAGTGTGGTTGAGAGAGCACAAAAGGGCTTGCTGAAATTTTTTGGACACATGGAGAATATGAGTGAGTAGAGGTTGACAAAGAGAATATATGTGTTAGAAGAGGAGGGAACAAGGAGGACAGGGAAACCAAGTTGGAGACAGAAGGATGGAGTGAAGAAGATTTTGAGCAATTGGGGCCTGAACATGCAGGAGGGTGAAAGGCGTGCATGTTGTGTATACATATGTGCATACAAATGTGAGTGGGAGAGATGGTCAACAGGCATTATTAGATTACATATTAACTGACAGGCATGTAAAAGAGAGACTTTTGGATGAAAGGTGCTGAGAGGGGCAGTTGATGGGATGTCTGATCACTATCTTGTGGAGGAGAGAGTGACGATTTGTAACAGACTAATAGGGGGAAGGGGTGTCCATTAATGCCTTAAGTCCGTTAAATCAAATGTAACCTAGTTGAAGTGTACTTGAAGAAGAAAAATTTTGAGTGAAAGAGAAAAGAGAGGCGTTTGGGCAGCACTTACAAGGAAGGAGTGTAAATGATTGGGAGATGTTTAAGAGAAAGTGGCAGGAGATCAAGAGGAAAGTGCAGGGGTTGAAAAAGAGGGCAAATGAGAGTTGGGTTGAGAGAATATCATTAAACTTTGGGGGGAATGTAAAAATGTTTTATTATGTCGTAAATAATTTTTCTAATAATCATTAATTAATGTAGTGTATTATCATTTGTTTGGTCCATCAAATCTGAAATCTCCTATATCGGGGTACGTTACTTCAAGAGTTTACTGCATATACACATAGAGGAAACCTATTATCCATAATCACAGACAATGAAAAGTTCAAAACATGTTTTTTCCTTTTTGTTCATTTTCAAATGACAACCCTCAATTATCCAAAACAATGAAATAATAGATCAGTAAGAATGTTCAAATTGTGAGCTCACCGCACCACAGTGATTAGTGTACTCAACTCCCAGTTGAGTACTGGTGATTGTTTTACCATCACTACTGCCATCTAATTAATACCTACTTAATGCATGGAATGTGTGACGGGGGTTCAACATGGTTTCTTATAGATAATGGACTTTCTGAAGATGTATTTTACTGCACAATGCAAACATTAAACAGGGACATATCTAAGGCTTTCAAAAGTTCATCAACAGCTTACAAAGCAGAATAGTATGGATTTAAGTGGAGGGTTAAAACTCCACCTCATATAAGATTTGAAACAAAAGAGAGAAATCTTATCCAAAGTTATTATGCAGATGAAAAGCAAAAGCAGTGTTTTATCTTTTAATAAGCTTTGGGGAGAGAAAATTATTGACTCTAACATGTGATAAAATATATGTAAGTTTCTTTGAAATTATATTAACATATCACATTTATATTGCATAGTCTATATTATAAACTTCAGTTAAAGATTCATACTTTCTGATTATGAAAGGCTTATGGAATTTGGAGAGAATTAACAATAGAATAATATAATCCATTTAAGAATGCACTTAATGTGCTGATTTATGGACTTGAGAAAACAATGAATTACAATTCGTTACCTAAAAGTTAACTGAATTCTAAAAATCAACCCAAAACTGTTTAGCACGAAAAAAGGGAAATATGGGGTCATAAGTAATCCTTCCTCAACCTAATTCAGCAATATTGTACAGAACCGAAGTAGTGCAGTTGATGAGAAAGTTAACTGAATCTCAAGAACCCAAATCCTGAATTAAAGCTACACCATATATGGAAAAAAAAACCTGAAAGGGTATGGTGATTTCCCATGGTTATGAGGAGAAAGACCCAAAGATAACCCATTAGTACAAAAGTAATGGGATTTCACAAATCCAATACAACTGTATAAGAGCACGATAGCCTATACAACAGACCAGTCAAACTGCAGGCTGAGAAACTAGATGCACTTCCCTCATTGCTGGGATGCAAAATGTTAAACAGAAAGAAGGGTAGCCCAAAATTCTCACACAGCTTTATAACAGTTTCTGAAGTTTAAAACTCCTTGTAATGAGTGTAGGAGAAAAATCATTTCATCCACCCTGGGCTGATGGGAAAGAAAGAAGAAATAAGACATCTAACAATGTCCAATGAATTTGAGGAGTAGAATGTAAATGGACAACTTCATCCATATGAACAGGGGTGCAAAACTGAGAACCCCAGTAAGTGACTAATTGCACTTTCAAACATGGAGGGGCTTTAGCAACCCAAAATGTCTCCAGTGGTGGAATACTTCTGAGCAGGAAGGGATGAAATTAAAGCGAAGAAGTGACAAGGGACCCCATGAGCCACTGTGACCCTGGAGAAATGACTTACCCCAAGTAAATAATCACACCAGATGTTAAGACCTTTATCAAAAAATTGAACTCACATTCCTTATCTTTGCAAGGATTCTGTGACAGGTCTTAATACTGTGGGTAGAGTGAAGGAAGGGTGGGGAAATAACCAAATGGCATTAGAAGACGGATATCCAATCATCTATATATCTGATGACTGTTCCCTCCGGGAACTCCCATCAAGGGGATGGCCACAGGAAGAGTCTCCACTTATCTCTATCATTACATGCCTCCTTGGCATACACCATTCCAAACATTCTTCCACCATTTCTCTCCTTCCAGTACTTTTTCATTCTACTTCCCCATGTCACAGGTGATCTTCCTCTCACACCAACCCCTTTAATCATACCATCATATATTGTCTTTGTAAACTTCCCATCTTGCATTCTTTCCACAAACCAAAACCATTTCAAAGTATTATGTTCACCCACTCTAGCACTCCACAGTTCATTCCCTTTCCATTCCCAGCAATTACAAATCTTCCAAACACTCCCTCATTTCTTTCTTCATTCCATGTAGTCATACCACATTCTCCTCTCAAGTAGCTCATTTCCATAGCCTGGCTTCTTGACCTCTGTGACTCATTCCATGTCCATGTTTTGGCTGCAAAAGTCAGGGTCAGGACCCTACTTACACCTCTATCCTGCATTATACTAATCAGGGATAAAATGAGTCTTCTATCATGTACTGTTTTCCCTTATCTCTCCTTCCATATTACCAAACTTACCCAAGATAGCTCCTAAATACTTAAATTCTGTCACCTCTTCCAGTCTTTTTCTCTTCAAATCTATAACACATTTTACTACACTTTCTTCTTTCTATACTTTCACTCGGTTTCCTTTCAAACCCCATTACTTTATTTTACTTGCACAGATCTTGAATCATTTTTGCCTACACATCAAAAAACATACAACCTTCTGCAACTCTTCTTCACTCTCAATAAACAATATGGTATCATCCACAAAGAAGCTTGTCGCTACCCACCATACCTTACCACGACACACCATCTCTGCACCTCCTTTTCTTAGTTCTGCTTTCATCTCTTTTATCATTCCATCAATATATATGTCAAAAAGCCACAGTGACTTTACACAGCTCTACCTCAACACCCATATAAATATCAAAACTTTTGCTGAACTCTTAATCCATCTGCTACTCCATAGAAGGCTTTCACAATGTCCATCCTTAACACACCCATAAAGCATTCCATTAAAATTTCTTTCCAGTACAATTTCTTATTTTTCTTTAAGGTTTTCACTTAACTTTCTTCCAAAACATTCATCTACTCTTTCTCTGCTTTCCTCTATATGCTTCTCAACATTCCTCTTTCACGTCTCATGTTCTTCCCTCCTCCTTTGCTGAACTTTTACTTGCATATTCCTTTTGAGCAACCTACCATAAGATTTTTTCTCTCTTCCACAGCATTTCTAATCTCATCTGTCCACCATGCATTTCCCTTTTTATTCTTATATTTCATGACCTTGTTCCCAACTAGTAATTCTACAACCCTTAAGTCTTTCTCTAAACATTTCAAACACCTAATTCACATATGACTGCTTCCCTAAATCTAATTAACTTCAATCTAAACTTTCAGTCATCCTCCTTCCATACTTTCTGATTCATCTTCTTGATTGCCAACATCTTTACCTCTCCATTCTTCTGTACACCATACCTCCACTTCTACCCTGATCCTCAATTCCACGATAACTGCAAAATGGTCAGAATCTTTAAAGAATCCCCTCATAACTCTAACATCCAGCACAACCTTTCTCAACCTTTCAACCACTGCCACATAGTCAATCAAACCCATTTTGTTCTTCTCTTCCATCATTTCTCATCTATGTATACTCATGGATCATCTTGTGTTGAAAACACGCGTTTGCAAGGAAAATCCTTCTCAGCACAGACATCCACAAGACAACTTTCATTCTCCTTTACTCCAGGTACTCCCCATTCACCAACTATCTTGCTGATTTCATCACATCCCACCTTCACATTCATATCATCTATTACAACTGCCTTTCTCTCCTTCTCAAAACCATTTATACAATCATTCAGATTTCTAAAGAAATAATACATTTCATCCTTATCTCGTACAATTTCATATGCACAGGCTTATATACACATCCCTATGCATACTTCACAATTCCAATCTTTCCTTTCACTCACAATATTCTTGATCCATTCCATCCATGGTCTGTAACACCCTCCCATACTCTATGTGATGCACAATTGCAGATCATTTTTTCTCTCTTCCCTTATAATTTTCATTAGTTCCTGTCTATACCCTTCCTCCTACCACACCCTCCCATATCTTGTATTTACTATTTACAATTTCATTTCATACACTCTGCCCAAGAATATGAGTTTCCCTAATCCCTAGCATATCCAAACTATAACTTTTGAATTTCTCAGCAAGCTCCTTTCTATTACTCTCGTCAGAGCCATCACCCTCAACTTCTCATCCCTTTCACTACCCAACATAACTGGTTGACTCCAGTAATGCTTCTTAGCCATTTGTGCCTCACCCTTAACAGGCTGCTTGCAGAGGGAACTCAAGTGCTGTGTTTTCCAGAGGCAGTAGGGCTCCCAAATTACCCCTAAAAATAAAACCCCAGCATATCTCTAGGGTTTGCCTGAATTTAAAAAACTTCTACCACCCTGATGGAGGTGGGCAATGCCTTCCCCTAAGGGGTGGAACAGAATACATATACTGGGATCAAATACGTATAGGCCAGAGCTTCAGGAGCTGCCTGAAGGCCCTAGAAATGTCGGACTGAAAGCTGACCCGAGAGATTGTAATGGACAGAAAAAAGAAATCTGTCAGTATAACATGGTCAGTACCTCACTTTTCTGAAACCAAACATACATACTCTATGGCTATGTAATCCACTTACGTAATGTACAATCACGTGTAGTCTTTAGTGAATTCTGAAATGACCTTATAAGGAAAGACAAAGGTCACATGATGATAACATGCGTAAGCAAATGCAATAGTTCATCAGGTCTTCAAGATATAGAATTAGACTTTCATATACAGTATTTTCATATCCAAAACATGCATTTCATTAGCCCAGTAAAACAGCAAATACAAACACATAACATATAATGATGTATGATTAGAAACAAGAACAGGAAATAATTAGATTAATATATAAATCTTAATTGAATTGAATGGATCAGACATACTTAAATAATGTTGTGACAAGGATATCATATAAAAAACTACACTTCATGATGGAGTTTTGGAGTATGGAAAAAAGAAATTCTTCCAGCAAGGGTCTTGTGTGAGCAAAAAGACAATACGCATACCTAATACTGGACAATTAGGTGCATCTGATCCCTCCCTAGGGAAATATCACCCCAACTGCCAATGTGATCATAACTAACTTAGCGATTGTGCTATATTCACATAGAGTTCCCTGAACTGCTCTCCACAGTTGCACAGATTTTCTGGTCGAGAACAGAAGTAACTTAAGAGGATGGAAAAGTGAAATGGAAAGAGAGTAAAGAAAGGCAAAGGTTGTTTCACTTCCCTACAGAAGATAAGGCTTTTCATACTTCAGAATGCTGTATCTCTTATTGGCAGGTTCATTTTGTGGGCAAAGCCACAAGTCCTTCCTTGCAGAAGAGGTAATTAATGGAAGTGGTCACTGGGAAGAGTCTAAGAGATTCCACATGGTAACACAAGATTTATCCCAGTTATCCAGAAATAGGCATCTACTAACATAAATGAACAATGAGTTCCAGAAACCTTAATGCACCAGTTAAGGACAAGATTTTAGATTTGTCTGAATTGTGATAAAAATGCAAAATATGGTATGGATACAGCAAAGACCATTATTCTTTTTTCTTTTAAAATTAGTGGGGTTCTTTCTAACATTCTTAATTTTGAAGATATAGACTCTAAGGGTGAATGCAAGAGTTTTAGAAAGAGGGGCAAGTATGCAGTCTGTTGTGGATGAGAGAGCTTGGGAAGTGAGTCAGT